>JAPMAE010000940.1:0-16629 GCA_036584705.1 Rhyacophila sp. 25_7 | reverse complement strand
TCTTTTACATTATGAAGATTATTTTGACAGTATTTTAGCAGTAGCGGTTGTTAATTGTTAATTATTAACTCAACCTAATTTCGTACATATCCCGGTTTCAAATGCACATGCATGGATATAGAATACATATGAAATTATATTATATTATATATATGGAATTTTATTATATATATGGAATTTTTGCCAGCTGAGTCAATTTGAACCATAGATTCTAGGCCCATAAATCGGATATACTATTTACTCATTTATGAGGCTGACTATTTATTTATATTATTTTAATTTAAAACTATTCAATATATTGTTTTACAAAATTACATTAAAAGTATATATTTCGGTTGTGAGGTTTTCTAGTGAAACAGATTACGTAAATTTAAAAATTTGAATTATTCATAAACACATTTTTTAAAGCTTGAATATTACTAAGATAAAAACAAAAATATTTAAGACTAATAAAATTTCATACTGTACTTATCATGCTTAAGTTTCAAGCGGTAAAATAATAAAATTTTCAACATAGGTTACAGCACAAATAATTATATTATGCAGTCTATTTGAAGATAAAATTTCCCAACAGACTTTTATACCCTATGCTATGGGATTTTACATGGATCCAAAATCTCTCTACGAACTGATATACTATTAATACATATATATTCCATATTTGCTCCGAGATGGAACATATAGAACATATAGAATTGCTTTTCACGAGTTAATTATTATCTCAACCATTCCGGGTTATAATATAAATGATTAAACATTTGACAAATTTTGCTTTGCAAACTAACTACAGGACTCAAACTCACAAATCCTGCTTGCTAGTTGGATACTCTATCCGCTACCTCAACGAGGGCAACTGGTTGACTATATAGCATTGACGTTATGAAAAGTGATTATAAAATATATTCATGTTATTCAGAAATTTTATTGAACTCTAATATGATTTTTTTCTTGTTTTATTTAAGTACCCTATATTTTTAGTATCTACGTTTTAGAATAATTGTATTAGTTATTTACTATTACTATTGTTGTTTTATGAATTTGTAGTTTTTATCGTGTTTTATTTTTAAAACATTATACGTATAAAAAATATATTTTAGGAATTATCCATTTGATGTGGTAATATTATAAATATTAATGTAGAAAGAATATAAAAATAATATAATTACCAAAATGAAATGCAAAATAAAAAACTAAATTGATGTATATATATAGTAAGTTTCCGATGTTAACTGTTTTTGATGTATGATTTTATTATAAAAAATAAAATTTATTTGTTCATAGTCCGAAACAATACTATGAAATTTATTTTTATTTACGGTCACCTAATAAATACTCGCCGTCCATATTAAAATATAAATAAAATAATAAATTTCAAGCAAAAAAAATATGGAAAAATGTTTAAAATAAATCAATTACTAATATTTTAAATAAGAAGCAATAATCGGAACTTTCTTATAAGAAGTGAAGAAAAATTTGGTGGACCATTTTTTTAAAATGCTATGTAACGGATCAGACGTGAAATTTTTTTATTTTAATTTCTATTAATACTTTTCATAAAACAATGTATTTTTATAAAAAAATATGAAATAATATTAATTTTCTAATTACAGAAGTCTATATGTTTTAAAATATGTTTATCTGTTTATTTGAAGGTAAAATTTTCTGAAAAAATCTAATATTAGAATACACATAGTGAATTTTTGGAAGAAAAGAATTCCAGTTATAAAAGAATAAGAAAATACTATAAATTAAAAATAAGCTCTAAAAAACCCAGAATTCATTTGGAAAAATTGTCAGTGATTTGATTAAATAAGAAATAGTTCTGTAGAAACTGTAGATATTAAATGTTACTGTAATTTAAAAACCTTCTTTAAAATAACATTTTCAAAGCTTACCAGGGATGGTTTTAAAAGCTTATGATGAAAAGTGGCATTAATAGTGTAATTATGCATGAAGAAGCTTTAAACTTAAACCTAAGCGCCATTAAGTTATTATACGACAAAGTTATAGCAAATTATTTGTATATATTCTTTATGATTAGTTAAAAAAAAAAATATTTATTCATTTTAATTTACTATTTATATGTTATTTGTTTGTTTGTTATTTTAAACATAATTTTGAACGTGAACAATTGTGATATAAAATTATTCTTTATAGATTCAGAACGATTAGTTTATCAAAAATATGTTTTTTGTACTATAGTATTTTATAAAAATGCTAAAGTATTTCAAAATTTATTTTGTACGATAAGGAATAAAAACAAAAACAAAATTCTTACTTAAAATATTTTGAGTAATATAATGTAACATGTTAATAATAAGAAATGGTAATTTTATAAAATACATATTATATGGACCTGGAATTTCTTAATGAAATTTTTCAATTTGTTATTATCTCAAAAACTTCCATATGTACCCAAGCAACAACCCGCTAGTTGAAATTCCAAACGGCGTAGACTTACTTAGTCGTAGCCGAAAGTAGAGCTTTCAGTCGTAGTTGAAACTCGCTGCAGATAGTACGCGTTGTAAACCTTATAATTAGGTGCGCAGTGTTTGTTATCGCGAGTTGCGAAAAAATACTCTCTTTATAGTGATTGGTGATTAGTTGATATATTTTTTTATCTAGCATTTATTAAATTAAAAATACTAAAAATGTTTCTAAAATAGCTATCATAAAAAGTTGGGTTTTATGATTGAAGTCAATTATGCTTCATTCCGTCTCTTTTTTACAATTTTCTATAAATCACATTCTTATAAAATATATTATAATAATAAAAACATATATAGACCAAATATATATTACTTTTATAAATATCTATAAAGCACCGAAGTATAGTATATATATGGCTTTTCAACACTTTTAGACATAATCGTTTATTCTTTTAAGTTGTAAGTTAAAAAGTTATAAAAACAAAAACTAAAAAAATAAAAATAAAGTCATATATAAAAAAAAAAAAGATTTGAATCAGATTAGTGCTAAAAAACAGATTAAAAATATATAAAATGCTAGAAAACTTCTATTTTGATAAGATTCAATGAATTTTTAATACTATCCTTTTAAATTATGTCTCACTTTTTAGTAAGAGCATATGAACACTACAAATGAACTCCATGAATCCCTGTGGCTAGTCAGTTATCTTACATTCTTCTTTCTATGTCATGCCGACATCTCAAAACTACTGAATTCTACGACCTTTCTGATTCTGAAAATCCTGTTGGCTTGAAAAAGTGACATGCTTGGTTAAATTACATATTATGAGTGACTACAAGATCCGTTCCTTTATTGACTCATCTTGCATATAGTCATACCACCATCTCCAGTATTCATAGAAGATATATATTCTCAATGTTCAGTATTAAATGATTTTGAAACATTTCGTAAGGTGCCATGATTCTCTAAAATAATATTGTACTGATACTACGTATGTGTTGATTATGCAATATTTGATAATGATGGAGCACAACTGTAAGTCTCAAATATTTTTCACGGAGATGAAAGCTGCTCCAGAAAGTTCTATCCCGATAGTTAAATAGTAAAAATATTTGATCTTGTCTTGTCTGAGAAGTGCAATTTACCATTATATATTTTTGTATTAAAGTTTTTACCACTCTCGAAGCTCTCTATTAATTTTATAAATATAATTGATAAAAATAATATTTTGTATACACAGTCAAAACTATAACGTAATTATTTAACATATTTTCACTGTAATATTATATTTATAATAAAAAAACTATAAAAATACGTGTATCATAAAAGTGCTACAATTTTCTCTATGATAAGTAAAAAATATACATGTTTAAGATAAAAACTTATATGATAAGTATGTTCATATTCATGATTAATTATTATTAATTAATACATGATTATTAATCTTATATTAATACAACTTTATTATTTTTAAACATAAAAATAAAATCGCCTTAAATTTTTTTAAAGATAATTTTAGTTGAAGTCTGATAGTTTAGTTAATTTTTTAATAATATATAAGAAAATATTTGTCGAAAATGACGTTTTGCAATATCAAACGACACTATTTAATTAAATAGTGTTAACTTTGTCAAAAATATAAAATATTTCTGAAAGTTTTGAATGTTGTTGTTATTTCGCATGGTAAGAGTCATTCATTTTTCACAATATAGTATTATAACTCGTACATCTGGTGGATTACGAGTATATCTGGTAAGGCAGAACCCGTGGTATTTTTAATTTAGTCCATGAATTTCAACGCAAACTTCCGTGTAACCTTCAAAACTTCACTTAATAATAATTATGAGCTCTGTGAAATTTTCTTATCTCAACGGAAGATGGGGTAAAAACCGAAACTAGGCAATGCGGTCCTGCAAGAATCCTGGATATCGATCTCAGTGCGTCAACGCATTTTTTTGTTAATATTAATATTATCTTATTCATATTTGAAATGCCCCTACATTATTTAATATTTTCTTATATAATATTAGTGAAATTTGGATATTGAAAAAATAAATAATTAAATAATGTTTTATGTATAATCATGTATATTTCCATTGCATACATATATTCACAGAAATATTGATATTATGTTATATTCGGTTTACGCAAATACAATAAATCGTACTGTTACGTATTTTTCATGAATTGATTAAGGTTACTATATATTTAAAACGCTTTGTTTAATTTTACTAAAACTTCCCTTTGTATTTTGAACAAGGGTTATTCATAACAATAAAATCAACATAAAACAGGTAAGGCATTATTTTTCAACAAAGATATTTGAATATTATTTTGGAATTTCATTCATTGAATTATGCATAATACAAATTTACAATAAAACAAACTGTATATACAATAATAATAATTAAAAGCAGTACAGTAGATTTAATTTTTATAAAAATACACTTAATTATAAGATTTTATATATTAAAATATATCATCTTATAAATCAATTTACATCTAATTCTGTGATGTTTTCTTAGCGATTCTAAAATATAAATTAATTTGCATCAGTGAGACATAAATCATTACATTAACTATATAATATTGTATAATATTCGTTCATTAAATATAATAATATTTATTAAAATTTTAATAAACGCCTTTCTAAAAACGTATTTTGTTTGATATATAACTGCTCATATGTTAGCATGAGTAGATAATATTGACACAAAGAGAAATATATCGTATAATATGAAGAATTTACAATTCTTTGAGGTGATATACAATAAGACACGTGTCTTTAATATGAAATACCGGAGAGAAAAAAATAGTTAATATATTTCGCACATACCATGTAGCAGTGTTAAAATTTATTAAAAATAAAGCACTCTAGTAGGTTGTTTTTTTAATTATTATTTTAAGTAAAAACATTGAGTGTCATATTCATTGAATGTAAAGGTGTTATAATGTTTACATGATATTCTGAAACGAAATAATAAACTAAGGGTTTATTGTGTAATTTTTAAATATAAATTCACTTATCGATTTTGGAGAATTAAAAATTATTTTGATAATTTTCTGCGTATTTTTTACAATACATCATGAATATTCTTAAGGGCATATAAAAGAACAATTATATGCGGTAGACAAAGAAAACTTTAAACAATCTGCTTTTGATGTATATTTTAGGAACGTATTTCAATATTTTTGTTACTAAGCTTTACAGTTCCAATTAAAAAAAAAAACAATACACACAAAATTCTCCTTCAATCAAAGTTATAAAAAATCTCAAGTTATTATGATAACTGTTTATAAATAAATCAAATATGTTAGGCATAATTTTCAATAATAAAGTACAGAGTTAAATGAGAATTGGAATAAGCTTTTTTTAAAACATGCATTTAAGTATATACTCGTATATAGTGTTACCAATTAAAAAAAAATATAATTTTTCTATTATAAAGATTAATAGTATAAATTATTTATTACATATTTGATTTATTTCAAATATCTATTTACCAAATGAAACTTATTAAGGGATTATAAAAATTTGAAAAATTAGTGAAGTTAGTTTTGTAATAAAATACACAATTTATTGTTTGCCACTTCATAATATCAATACAAAATATTAAGCAAAAATAAATCAAATTAAACAAAAAACAATTTATTTCTCTCAAATTAAACTATTTCGTTAAAAATTATTGATTGAAAGATGGGTTCTATATAGTAGAGAAAACAAGAGAATGTTTTCATGTTGGAGAGTGTAATATGTAATACTAAATTAAAAATTGAATAAGGCAATATGTATACATTTGTAACCCAGTAAGGCCACATTAAATAAATAATAGAAGCAAATCGTGTGGGTTACAATACTATTGTAAAAAATGAGATATCTGATATTTAATGTAAATATATAATAAAATATAATAAATATTGTAGATAAAAAAATAAACAATTTAAGGTTTTACTATAATGTTTTTTCTCTTCGATTTGATTAACATGATACTTAATATTTTTAGATGATAGAATTGTTTATTTCGGCTAGGAAACTTGTATAAATAGCTGTTATATGTAACTCATTATCGTAATAAAATATTGTGTTCTTTATTATTGGTAATAATTATTAAAATACAGTGTTTTTTGATAAATTAACCTTACTGATATTTTGCAGAGTCTTAATTTCCTGATTTAATTTTTTTTAATATAAAATAAGCATTTTTGAAGACTTCTGTAAATTTATTCATGTCTCATTATTCATGTTCAAGTATTTGTTTAGAAATATGAAAATTGAAAATTTTGAAAATTGGACGGCTCTTTTGACCTGATAAATATGTTATATCTTGTTCCGTTTTTAATAAAAAATAATCTCTCTATTAAAATAGTAACATATTTTTTTCATGAAAAAATATATTATTATTAGATAATATGCAAGTTTTTTAAGCATCATCAGGTTATGTTGCATTCATTTTCTTAACATTTTTAATTCAAATTAGTTTTTAAATTTGTTTAGTTTATAATACGTGATTGTAAATTCGTACCCAATATCTATGAATGACAGAAGCATACACTTGTGAATGTGCTATTATTTATTTTATAATCATATTATTTACTGACAATGATCTACATGTGCAATGAGTCAACATAACCTTAAAAATAAAGTTATTTAAATTCATTTGTGTGCAGGTTGATTATTTAAAATGGAAAATGATAAATTACATTTTCGTCATGTTATGTTATACGAGTTTAAAAAAGGAGTCAGTATCGGAACTGAAACAAAAAAATGTGAAAACGTTTATTTGGATCGAGATTCTCCTTTTAGGAGAGTTAAAAAGTGGTTTTTTCGGTTTCGAAATTATAACTTCAATTTAAACGATCAACTTCGCTCTGGACGACCTTCCAGCGTTAATTATGTTCTTAACCGTAATTTGGTGAATAGGAATCCACGAATTTCAACCAAAGAGATTGCTAAGAAGTTAAATGTTTACAAATTGACTGCATTTTTTCATTTAAAAAAACTTGGTTATACTTTAAATCTCGATATATGGGTTCCGCATGTTTTGACAGAGCAGAACAAGCTGAAATGTATTTTTACAGCCGTTCCTCTCTTTGCCCATCAACAAAATGAATTTTTCTTGCATCGACTAATAACTGGAGATGAAAAATGAATTATGTATCACAGCATAGACAGAAAAAGAACTTGGAAGCACGGAAAATGAAAGAACAGAATCTATAGAAAAACCTGAATTGCATCCAATGAAAGTGTTATTATATCTTAATTGGGATTTTAGAGGAATACTTTTTTCAAGTTTTTTCCACGAGGCAAAATAATAACTTGATAATGACTAAAATGATGAAGAGTACATAATTGATTAATATTTTTTCCACAAAAATGTGATTTATTTCATTTCATTTCAAATCGGGCACGAATTTTATGAGAGTTTTCTTGAATTCTCAAATCATTTTACAGAAAAACCATTAATTTTACTGTAGTATTTGAAAGTAATTTGTATATTATAAATAATAATAATTAAATCAATATTGTTTTCGCATGCTTCATAAAATAATATGATGAGTGTTTTTTAAGAAGTTTGTTTTTCGAATCGTCAATATTTTTTTATAGCCTGACAACTAACAACTGATTTATCCTCATTTTAGTTTACCATTTTATCATAAATTGACTTACGCCAACACGTTTGAAAATTGTGCACGTTTATTTAAAAAATCGTGGTTCAGTTCAACACTTACCGTGCGCTACGTTCATTTTACGGTCGATATATTCATCCATCCGAGCAAGTAATTCGAGTAACCGTGAATTGTTTTTGCATCATATATACTATAATTGATAATACGCATCCGCAGAGATGTCGTACAGTGCGCTCCGAAGAAGCTGTTGCTGCTGTAGAGTGTAGTATTGAATAAGACCCGAATGAGTCAATTCGCTATCGTGCACAGCAATTGGAGCTGTGTCTATCCACTTATGGAAAATTTTGCAAAAAAATCTTGATTTACGAGCATACAAAATTTATTTCATGCAAAAATTGAAGCAGCTTGACTATTGTGTGCGTCATATGTTTGATGAATGGGCAGAAAACTAAATTACCCATGATCCTCATTTTTATCATAACATTCTGTTCAGCAATGAGGGTTATTTTTGGTTAAATGGCTGTTAACAAGCAGAATTGCCAAATTTGGAGTAAAAAAATTTACATGGCATTATTGAGACGCGTGACAAGCGAGGGCTCTTACCACTATGCTACCGAAGAATATTAATTATTGTGACGCCATTACATCTACAAAAGTTACTGTATGGTGTATTTTATAAGCTGGTGAAATTGTTGGTCCACACTTCTTCAAAAATGATGTTGGCCAAAATGTTACAGTTAATGGAGATGGATGGCATTAATGTAAAAAAACTGCGATTTCAACAAGACGGTGTAATATGCGAGGTAGCGCATGTCATAACCAATTTATTCAAGGAAACATTTGTTGAGCGCATACTTTCGCGAAATGGACCTGTAAATTGGTCTCAAAATTGTATGATTTAACACATTTACATTATTTTCTGTGAAAATATGTAAAATTCCTAATCTATACTAATAAACCGGAGACGATGGATAATTTGGAAGCCAACATTCGTCGCGTTATTGTCGGTATACGACCTATGTACGGTCCTATTAACTTCCTAATAAAATCAATATTGTGGCCATTACTGTGATCTTTATGTGTTTAAATTTATTTTAAAGTTTTATTCCTTTAAAGAAAATATTCAATTTTTTTTATTTGTAGTCACATTGTTAAATTGGATATGCGTATTGCAAAATAATACACCATGTCTATATATTGTAATTTGAACAAAATTTTGCATACAATTAATAAACACCATTTTTTATATATTATTTTGAAAACCGGTAAGTTGTTATTTTTAATTAAGGGTGGCAACAATATCTTGAATGATAAAAAGCTCCATGCTATACGTCGAATTCATTTGTTGACTGAGTTATTAGCTTGAGAAAGATAAATAAGAATACTGCTTTATGGAATATTGTACTTTAGTATTTTTTTAATAAAAGTCATCCATTAGTAAATTATATAGATAACAAACACTATTGTGGTGTAAGGTGTATTGTTAAGACTGTTTGAATGAAGCTATTAGTTCTATTTAAAATATAATAAAAGCGTCACTTTTATGGAAAATGTATATATTTTTCGGATGACTTATTATAATAAAGTAAGTATACTGCATTGTAGAGTTTTTTAAAAAAATAATTCTGGGTACAATTAACGTGAAAATATTATTAATATAAAAAAAATAGTCAATATTTGAGAAGTTATGAATTATTATATTAATAGGCATAATATTTTTAAGTTATTTTTCATATTAAATTTTACAAAAAATTTATGGATTTTTTAATTGTGCCATTTTTTCCCTTTTATAATCATATACTTAACTCAAATACCAAATAAATTATTGAACGTTTGAATGTAAATCTAAGCCAATATTTGTCCTTCACTTTTTTTGTTTATCTTTCCAATAATTACATAATTTCTAAATGTTGAGTTATTGAACCGAAGTAAAGTGTATTTTTTTTATATTTAAATCTAGGGCGAACAAGTTGTTTAAATGTTTTATGTCTAAATGAAAAATGTAATTTTTAAATTATTTAAACCCAGAATTTTTTTACAGTGACTGCTTTTTGTTATTAAAATATCAGTTTTTCAAGGAAATAAAGTTTAATTTGATTAAAATAGCGTAAAATATCATTTGAAGCAAGACTTAGAGTAAAAATTTTATATTTAAATTTATTGTTCTAAAAGCTGCGAGAACACAAAAGCCACCAAAAGTCCAATTAATTTTGACAATTGTAAATTTTCTGTCGAAAAGTATAATATAATGTTAACCAGCCTAATTAGTATTTGAATTAAATAAATTTTATATAGATACCATTAAGAAACCTTCTAAATTTATTTCAGAGGTTGATAAAATTGACTTATATATATATACATATAGTATTATAAGTAAAACTTGACAACAATTCAACATTTATAACCCGTCTCTTCTTATCAGGGTATCTGATATCCTGTTTGTAGCTTATTTCGCAACGAAACTTTGTTGGCGCGGTGATGTCAAAAACCTGTGGGCCGAAAACTTTCGCGCAATAATGTAACTCTAAGCATTTGGTTTCTGTCGTCATTTATTATGCGGAGATGCGACATCTGACAAAACAAGATACAATTAAAGTTTTCTGTACATGGTGTGCTCAGAAGATATCAAAATTACGTGAAATAAAATAAAGTTTTCATTACTTGACAAGATATTAAATATTTCATGATTTTCAAGCGAATGAATATCGACAATATGAAGATCCAAACGTAAGAATGCTATTTTTATCACATGTATTAATAAAAAAATTAATCTTAATATTATACCAGTACGTCAAACATTTTAAAAACACTACCGACGGAATAACACTTAAACCATTTTTTATTTAGACAATACACGAAGAAAATAAAGATTTTTTAAAAATAAATAAAACCTTAAAAAGCATTGTTTTTACTTTACTGCAACACAAAGAAACAAAATTGTATAAAAATACTCATACAATTGAAAATATTCCAATAATAATACGAAGAAACCCTTCAGAAGCAATAAATTACACAAATTTTCTCATTTTTCAAGTTATTGTGAGACGAAATTTACGAGTATATCAGTAATCACTCAAGTATAAAGAGAGAAAGTTTTGTTATACAATCCTTTTATATTTTCATAATAATGATGGATCGAGACTGTACGGATTTGATGGATACATTTAATTTGAAATAAAATTGAATGTCATTAAATAAAAATAAGGTATTAAAGTTTAGTTTTGTCTCTGAGAGACGTAAAATAAATGAAAATATAATTAAATAACACTATTACATTTCTTTAATACGTTGTATAAAAAGGTAAACATACAAATAAATGTTTTTCTTCGAGTGATATTAATCTTTGCAGGTTTTAAAGTAAAGGACAAGTAATGTATTGGTTATATTGTAAAGACAGTAGCGTTTACATAATATTATACTCTTCAAGTGATAAATAAATCATCGTTGATCTTATATAATAAAATACAAAAGCTGTATAAGAAAGATTCAATACTAATTCTATATATTAATTACAAAACTTTGCCTGTCATAATGAGACAACAAAAACGACTCAATAATCTTTCGATTTTGTTTTTACTTACGTACCTCTCAATATAAAGTTAAGTGCGTATTATACAAATAAATATTAACACGTGTTTTATGCATTATAATGAATTATAATTAAACAGGAAAGTGGCTTCAAGGGTAGAGCTTTATTTTCCAAAAAGTGTTGAGTTAGCTTTTAACCCATTTTTATGATTTTTCACTTAATTTTATCGTAGAAGGAAATATTTCAATCGATTTTTATGTAAATATTTTATCAATAATTTTATATTTAATACTAAATATTTTATTAATGTTCGTAACATATGTCTAACTGGGAAAATCTTCTTCATAAAATGGATTAATAGAAAAAAACTTACTGACACTTTAAAACCAATTGTCGCAATTTATACATACGCTACAGTATCATAAAAATTACTTTAATTCGGTTAAAAAATTATTAGATAAACTCAAAAGCGATGGTTTTGTTACGAGTATATATTACACAAAGTTTTCAATATTGTTTTGTGTATCATATTAGACGAATGAATGAGCGCCTACATACGAGTATAATATAGAATTCAGGTTCTACAATACTTTTAAAGGGTAAATAAAGCATTTTTTCTTTTATCCATATTCTCTCTCAAACAACGCATTTAGATTTTCACAATGTGAAGATTGTTTCAACAGTTTTTTACGAATAATAATTGACAATTATTAGCTAAACCGTTTTGGGCTCGTATCTTTGCTACTATACAAATGAACAAAAAAAATATTAAATTTTTCAACCAGCACAGGTCTTGAATCCATGGTCCCTGCTTTCTAGGCGTACGCGCTATCTATTAGTTTAACAAGGGTGATAAATAAAGCACAATGATCCACAACACGAATTCATTTTACTATCAGCTGAAGTTTTTCAACTTTGGAGAAACTTTCGTGGCATTAGACACATAGACGACGATCGAAAAACAAATATAAAATGGTTGTTTATTGAAATGTTTACTAAATATACAATACTTAAAGAGAAAAAATGTTTCAATGGTACGAAAATAAATTATTTAGCAAACAAATTAGAGCTAAGTATATAAGATAAAAAAAATGTTTTATTTGATGTATTACGTAATTAAAAAAATTGAAAATAATATATCGATGGCCTAATGTTAGGAATAATAGCTCGTATGTGATTTTTTTTACCAATTTTACAGTAAGCTAAAAAATTGAATATTTTTGTATAAATACTTAACATTTTTTTCCTAGGATAAATAATAAGTATTCAAAAATATTAAGTTTTTTAGCTTCCTGTAAAATTTGTAAAAAGTCACTTACTGGATATTGACATTAAGTCATCGGCATATTGCATGTATATTAAAAAATCAAAATTTGATTTTCATTTCTATAATATTACAAACAATTACAGACCCAAAACTAACCCTGGAAGTCACACTAATACCGTGAAATGCGTCAAAAAATGAAAATTTCCCCTCGTTTGGTAGAATTCACACAGTCAAGATTGGCTGTCGCAAAGAAAATCGCCGCAGGTAGAAAATTTCAGCGATTCATTGATAATCCTTTTATTCAGATTTTCATGGATGACAAAATTTTCTGAGGGCTCATCTGAGAAAAGGGATTTAAAACCACAATCTCTGAGTTTAAGCTACAATTATAACGGATCCCCAGACCGTCATTCTGGCTTTATTTTTTTAATAATATAAAAAAATAATCAACTGATTTTATTTTCAAAGATGAAACAAAATTATTAATACATATGTTTTGACAGAATTAATTTTAATACTTATAATTCATCAATATAAATCTACAAAATATTGTTTTTATTTTAGAAAATTATAAAATTGATTAACGAATTACAGTATGTTGACATAGTGTGCTAGGTTTTGGAATAGCTGATTTTGTAAAACAATTGATGTTGCTTTTAAATCGAAAAGTTTACAGACTGTGATATATAACTTATTGTACATACTTATGACTTATAACATATAACTTTTGATACTAACTGAAGAATGTCTCACATTATAGAACCTGATATAATACCATGACGTTTGAATAATGTTGTAGCAGATATGTGCAACATATTGATTGTGGAAGAAATATAGTCAATTGATTGAGTCAAAAAATGTATAAAATGTATGCACCAGTCCATATAATAAGATTTCATCAATTAAATTATCAAGTTTACAATTTATTTTCAAAAAAAGCATACACCCTTATAAAAAAATGTGTACTTCATATGTCACCATCATAAGCCTTGGTAACTAGATAATCTTCTAGCACCCTTCTTTGTCATACTGGTATCCCGTTACTCCGTCAAATACACTCTGAGAGTATTTAACAGCCTTTTGAGATGACACGGTTGAGATGCAATTCAAACATTCTTAGCATATGCTTAAGCGGAGTTCAATAATTTATTTCTACTTTAGATGTAGCAATTGGCTATATGATCCATTACCTATTACATCATATTATGTATAATCATCTATTATTCAACGAGATTTTTCTTTCAAGAGTTTTCCAACAACCTCCTTTAGATTTTCTAACTGGGTTTTGGCTGAATCATGATAAAAGACTGTGACTATGAAAAATACTTATAATAATAATAAAAAATATATAGTAAAATTGGCCATTTAACAAAGATAGTAGTTTATAAAAATGTAAAACACAGTTTGGTAGATAATTAATATTTTTAAGTAGGTTCGGTACTTATTCGATATGAGACCACTGCTTTTGGCTATGCGACAATGAACTTAAATATGAGAAATGTGGATTAGCCAGAGTATTTTCGTTTGTAGGCAAGTTAATCCAGTCGTTAAAAAAATAATAACCGGACATTTCATTAAAACTAATTACAAATAGTTTATAATAAATGGAGACTCTTGTATTGAAAAATTTGCAATCCTTATTAAAATTCTCAAGTGATATTGAAAAAAAAACACAAAGTTGATAAATTATGCGAACTATTGTAAATTTACAAATTGGTAGAATTTTATTTGTATTTTATCATAAATCAGTGGTTTTTAAACTATGTCGACTCACGAAACCTTTAGAACTATAAGATTTTTTGGGGAACCTCATCCGACCTTTAGAAAAATATATCTTAAAATAATATTTAAAGCAGTTTAATATGTTATAAGTATTTTATGTGAATTTGATTATTTTTTTTTTAGCACAATTATTTAATGAAAAAAATTGAACAATATTACATATGAAAAGAATACACCGTTAAAAAGAGATTATATGTTACAATGTACAATAGTAAACAAAAATATTTTTCAAAGAATATTATGTAAACAAGGTAATATTTTTAAATATTTTATTATTTTCGTGATTTTGAAATATTTTAGACAGACAATATGCGAATAATGTATACTGTAAAGCTGAGAGAACTAAATAAGAACTCGACGATTAAAAATGCTGTACAAGAAAATGACAGTATTGATATATTTTGTAGAAATACATATTAAGAACGTCATTAAATTTTAATATAAGTTTGAAAATAAAGCCTTCTTAGCTAAATAGAGAGCGCAATTGATGGATAAGATGAAAATTAAACAAATATTCTTCACCTACATTAAAAACCAAAATACTTAAGCAAATAGTCAATCATTTATAATTACAGAGCGGATATGATTAAAAAATACAAATAGAATATGAGTTAATTTAATATTTTTCCTTTATTCTGAGTTAAGTAATATAGGTGAACCGAAAAAGCCGCGCAGGACAAAGCCGCAATAAAGAAAGCTATATAAAAAACATAAAAAGTATTTTTATTTATTAGTATTATAATATTAAAATGAAAAAAATATAAACATAAAAAATAAGAATATGAATGAATGAGCATATGTTTGTGTGAAGTAAAGCACAAAAATAAAAACAAAAAAAAAAATTAATAATTGTATGAAAACAAACAAACAAGTAAAGCTACTTACCTAGAAGGTACACTATGTTATGTGACTCATTTTATAATCATTTACAGTCCTGATCGAAAAAGTTGAGTATTTTGTGGAAGTACCAAATAATCTCAAATATATTGTTATCAAATATAAATGCTAGAATAATTATCATAAGCATTTAATTACATTTTGGAAAAATAAACCATATTTTTTCGAAAATGTAATTAAATGCATAAAATGAATGAAAATACACATTTTTTTTTCATTTTATTTGATTTTATAATTACGATTTGCGCGGCTTTGTCAGAGTGCCCTAATATTGACACTCATATATGTCAGAAATTATTTATGACTGACATATTTTCCTGTATATAAAATTACATCTCAGATAAAATACATTATGTTTTTTGGTTTCCTTTGTTTAAGCAATCGATTGTTTTCCCACTTCCATTATAAAGTGTCTCAAATTTCATTAAAAATATTAAAAATACATTAAAAGTTGAGAAATTTTCTTTTCTCACCCTTTTAAATTATACAAATCCGCGCACAAAATATTTTAAAATAAATATTAGACTCATTGCCGTAATAACTTCATACCTCGAAGCATAATATTATATTATTTGTTTTGATGTAATAAGGCTTGGCTTAATCGTATCGCAGTGAGTGGCAAATGGTATTTTAGTTAGTTCTTTTGATTTAAAAATTTAAACATTTTTAAAATAAAAACAAATATAATGTTTTTTTTTCATTTTAAATTCCAGTTATAATGTTAAAAGTATACTTATTTATATAAGCAAATGATTATTGTGCGTGCACTCTGTTACATTTTTGGTAAAATATTATGTATTTATATAATGTAACAGTGATGTTTTTTTTCTGTAAAACTTTTGTAATTGTAGACAAAACGTTTATTTTGAAAAAAAGTGATAAAAATTAATTTGTTGACAAGATTTTGTGAATTTTATTTAAAAAATGAAATCAGTTGAGAAATACAGTCAAACCTTGATAACGGACTAATTGGAGGGAGGAGGTGTCCGTTAAAGACGAAAGTACGTAATATAAAAATAGGTTAAAAATAATAAAAAAAAAAATGTTTTTTTGAAAATACACTATGTATTTAGATATAAATAAAAAATACAAAATA
>JAPMAE010000939.1:10992-22252 GCA_036584705.1 Rhyacophila sp. 25_7 | reverse complement strand
TTTTTACCTAGGATCATGAAAAAGGGTCATAACTTTTGCATCAACCCAATATTTTGATAAATAGTGTTTTACTACATTGAACGTAAGTCAAAGTATATTTTCCATTTATGATTCGTCGTTTACGATTTCTTATTTTATTGTTAAAAGTTTTCTAATGCAATTTTTAAAAACATTTTGTAAATCAGGTACTTTATGTAATGATAAGAATTGGTATTGTACTATAATTTGTTAATATTGTTACATTACATATTGTCAATGTACTAGCAAAAAGCTTTAAGTCGAAAGATTACCATTTTGACATTATAAAACAGTTTAGTAGATTTTTGCATACTCTCTCATCTAGTAAAATAAGCTTAGCCATATTACGGATAGTATTTCTTTAATATTAAAATATCACTACCTATTAAGTCGATACATATTGTATAACTGGCAAAAAACAGTAAACCGACTAAAGATTATTCAGTTGATCAGATTACATGTTTCTATATTTTCTAGTTCTGGAAAAAAATATCAACAAGTTATAGTTGCTTTATCATATTATCACAAAATATAAGTAAGAAACTCAGAAATTAAAAATCAATTTTCTCAAGACTTTTTTTAATTAAAGCCTGTCTAAAATACTTAAAATACGTGCTATCAATATTTTTCATATATTTTTTTGGTAAAATAATCAATCTTTTTATATTTCGTTCAAATATAAGTACCATTTATAATACTAAACTTAATTACCAACGATAATAAAAATATATTTTGAACTTTGATATTTTCCAATTACAATGCATTATAGTGTTTTAATTTTTTATACTCACTTTGTAAACTAACTATAGGTTTCATGCCTTTTTAGGCTACATGAAAATACACACTTATTAAAGCCTTACATTAAGCCCTGATACATTCGTTATTCTGAAAGACATCATTGTTTTTATTATATATCATTGTATTATGTTAATTTTATAATAATTGTAGTATATTTTAATAGTATATGCAATCATAAATATCCATTTGTATAGTATCCAATATATTGTTTCATTGTTTTATAATCTGTGAATAAATTATGTAAGTTATTATTTCAAACATTTGGTTTCGTGTCTTAGTATAAACAAACAAAATACCCTGTACCAAACCAATATTTTTGAATGTGTGCTTTGCCAATATCAGTTTAAAAGATATTCACTCAAATTCAAAAGCTATAGATGTACATAAATATATATTTTAAAAATGTACAAGATTCGAGGTTAACTACCTTATTTTAACTCTTATATATGATCAAGAATGATATGACACTTGCTTTACTGTACTCAAATAACTATTGCAAGTAAAATTTGATATATTATATTCATTTTAAATATATTTTACATAATTGATGAAAATATATACTTTCATAAATGAAGCAAAGTTATATTTTGGTAATTTTTTTTTAATGTTTACAAAATTCTAAAAATTAGTTTGTTTTTGTAAAAAATATATTGTGTGCACAATAATATTTAAAAATATTATTGTTTGTGTTTCACTTTATATTCATATCAAAACAAGAAAATTCAATCCTTGTTTTGACATTGAGAAATTCGAAATAAATTATTTGTTTATTTAAAAAAATATATTAATAGCAACATAGTTTCCTCCACAAAAATAGACTTGTCTACCAGTGTACAGCTAAAAAAATGAGACTTTTTATTTCTAAAGATACGTCATAGAAGTTTAAATAGTTTTGATAAAAAGTAAAAAAATAGCGAAAAAATCATAAATCAATTGACATCTGTTATAACTAACATTTTAATAGGGTTTTTTTTATTATAATATATATTATAAATATATGTTATGATTTTATTACTTATGTCTAAATAAGTATTTTGTTATTCGCTTTATTTTATGAAGTGCAAATTGTTAAAAACGATAAATATTTTTAGATAAATTTCTAAATAAATATCAAAATATATAAATGAGTAATTTATTCAAAGGTTTAATTCACTTATTTTAGTGAGCATTACTGTATACATTTTCCCTTTAAATATTTTTATTGCCTAAAAAAAATATAAGTGACAAAAACAATATAGTGACAAGAGAAGAACAAGATTGCAGTAGAAACCTTAGTGTGAGATATTTGTATTGCAAAAAAAAAATGTTTGAACTACTTTTAAAAATCTCAATTGAAAAATGCCTGTAAAAGACAATAAAAATAAATTGTTTCCAAATTCGAATATAAAGTAACGTCAAATTGGAAAACAATTGAATTCAGATAAAATAGACGTGATCAAATTTGACAGCAAAAAAGATGTCTGGTGTATTTGAAAATAATAGAAATCCCCAATAGTGTGTATGGCTTGATGTAAGGCAATTATTTGAGATTTTTGGTATCAAATATTAAATTAACTATGAGTGAAAAAGGTTTAGATTGTTGTTTTATCTCGTGCAAAGACACATGTTTGGCTGACGGTGCTATCAAAATTGGTAATTTTGTTTTGCTTTTATTATATTACACATTATTTGAGAATTGATTTTATTATTTGTAAAACCTAAAATAACCACATAGCAACAAACTATAATATGTCAATTAGAGTACTGTTAAAATTGCAGTTCAGCTAAAAAATAAACTTATCCATAGGCCTACATGCAAAGCTTAAATTTGATATTGTTAAATAGTTTCCTTTAATTTTACACAGTATATAGAAAATATAATTTAAATTATATATAATAAAATTAGAAATCAACATATGTTTTATAAGAACCCGCTCAAAACTCGACATTTATGTTTTTATTACGTGTAGAAAGATATTGTTTTTATAGTGAAAAATAGATCATCAATTGAAAATAATGTTCCAAATACAATGGTTCTTTATTTTTTTGAATTTATTTAAATACGGTAAAAAACATGTTGTTATTTAAATATTATGTTTTTTTAATCATTGATATAATATACAATTAATTATGAAACAATAGAAAATAAAACTCGTCTGGCTTGATTTGTTAAAAATAATAATTAGTTACATGTTGAAATTTTAGAAAATTGTTTATTTTATTTGTTGTCAATTTTTTTGTTGACGTACTCAATATTTTTTAATACTTAGAAGCTTTAGTAAAATATATTTGATTACTTACGTAAAACAAATGAATACTTTAAATCCTAAATTGAATACATTAAAAACTGTTTTTAGTGCCAAAATTTTTGTATTGACTCCTTATATATTTTTTTCATAAATATAGATCAATATTTGATTTGCCAGCTCTACAGATAAGTTAAACAAATTTTTAAAATATTAATAAACTAATCAACGAAAATGACTAGCTACATAAGTTTAAAAGACAAATAAAATGGTACAATATACTATGTACGAGTATTTAAATATATTTGATGAATTTTTATGAAACCGATATAACATTTTTAATAAGTAAAACTCAAAAATTACGTACATATAAATTGACACTTCAAATCATAAATATATCACTAATGCACTAGTTATCAATATAAAATAAAAAAAATATTTATAACAAAAATTTTGTCCTTAATATGTAATATATTAATTATGGCAGCTTTGCTTCTCAAGCTAAATTGTATAGTTATTTATATTTTATGATTATTTTAGGATCTGGGCTTGCAATAGGCTTTTTAGTGTCTATTCTATTTACAAAAATGAGACCATGGCCAATGATTTTGATGGCTGGAACTGGATCTGGCATGGCTTGGATGAATTGTGAAAAAAATATCAATAGTATATTCAATGGCATATGCCCAACTGGATTTCTCCAAAACAAAGCCTGTAGATAAATTTGCACTTCAACATAGTGGATAAATGTAATCATTTGGTATTTTTCATGTTATATATATATATATATATTGAGGAGGTACTGTGTGCAAATACGGCTTATAACGTCATATCTGAACGGATATATCATCACATATATAATATTTTTGCTTGACTACAAATGCAATATTAAATTGAGATATGTATCTTTTATAATCCTATTTTTCAATGTAAAAAAGTTTTGTTGCCAATTATCTTCTAAATTTTCTAAATTCATGTAATTATTAAAAAGTGAAATATAACTAAAAGTAATTTATATTATATTATTTTTTATACCAATAAACAAAAAATGTGTTTTCTTAATTTTACTCAATTCATAGATATATGTTGTTGTGACTGTAATAACTATAAATTATTACGTTAAAATGTTTGAGAAACAACTTTTAAAATTCTTATTTGGCGCAAATTTCATAGCATGTACTTTATTTTTAGATAATTTAATACACGTTTCTTCCTATCTTTTTTCTTCTTTTGTATCATTTGTACAATATTTCAAGGATTAAAGCCACGCCCTTTTAAATATACTTCACAATAAGCCCGCAGTTAGGAAATCGTTTTTGTAACAGCCTTACAAGAGAGAGGGAATGCCTTGCCTAGACGACAAGCTCTGAGTGGATAAGGTCATGAGATAACGAAGTGTCGCGCTTTTGGGGTATATTCAGCCAAAAAAGCCAACACCGGCGAATGTAAATATTGTCCTAAATATGAAAAATTTTTACTTAGTTTTTTCCGGATACACTTAAAAGTAAGGCGATATTTATTCTGGTATTTTTCACAAAACTTTTGCTGATAATCAGCGCTAAGTGTGAGTGTCATTGTGCTGCAAAAGTAACAAAAGGTAAAGTTGATAAAAATATTTTTCATTAATATAAAAGAACATTACTTGCCACACTTGTTTACCATCGAATCTTTACTCAGAAGTATGTAATTTTAATGATTAAAAAAGTAAACGTTTAAATTGTAGATATAAAAAAAAATTAATGAAGCAGCTAAAAAAAAATAGACTAAAAAATACTTAGAATTGAACTAATAAAACAGTTTTTATATATTTTCCTACAAACATAATAAAAAAAAATTCGACACTAGTTTCGTCTGTCAGGACATTTTTAACTAATATCAAAAAATCAAAGATGAGCTATGTGTATACATTTTGAAAAAAAATAATGATCACGTTTAACTTTTTAAGCTTTGTAATATACGAAACCAGTCTTGAATAAGTTTGTAGAAAAATGTATGAAATTTTGTTATGATTTCAATGTAATAAATTTTTACCAACAATTCACAATAATATATATATACACATGCGAGTATATATAAATAGCTTATTTTTTTACAAAAATACACGAAATTTCTGCATTTTGTTATAAACGTCGAACAAATTCACATTTTGTATATTTTTCATTTTAATGAATACAAAATTATATTTATGTACAGCTTAACCTGTCTAGGGTATAGGCGCTCATGTGCGTCCGCTCGATATTCGCTTTGAAGAAGTATAGACGTTTATATAAGTCAAGCATCAATAAAAAAATACTCGTATATATCAAATAAACATTATAAAACAATACTATTGTATACATTTAACAAAATTCAAAGCTAGATTAATGATAAAACTTTCACACAATTAATTATGCGACCGTAATTAAAAAACTCACTCCTAGATATTTTATAAAACTAAGGAAAAAAGTATACGAAAATCGTTTTATTAAATCATGCGAGTATTGAAAAATTTTAGAATCAAAATGTTTGAAAATTTTTCCACTTAAGTTAAATTGAAATATTAAAATTCATATCACAAATTAAGTTTGTATGAAAGTTTTATGTGGTGTCGCAAAAAATATAATACTTTTCACTTGACATTTGGTGTATATGTATATTTATTAATGCTCATATAAACATTGAAAAAAATCAACTACTAGTATTGTTGTATAATTTAATGAAAAAATTCTGTAATTTATTGAATATGGTCTGGAAATTTGCACAATACTTAGTAATAAGTCGAATTTATGTACAATGAGTTAAGTTATTTGATTATTTCTCAAACATTTTTGGTTTGTTGTTTGGCCAAATGCTTTTTCATTTAACGTGTATAAAATATTGAAGAAGTAAATACTTAGCAATGAAAATTATATAAACTGATGTTAAATAAACATATAATTGAAACGAGTGAGTGTAAGTCAATAAGCTTGAGCATTATTTTCCAATCTGCGAGTTAACATTATTTTTTCTGTTTTATTTGATCAAAGGTTTTCTTTCGAGCGAGTATAGGACCGGAGTTTTTCTTGTGACGATCTCATTTTGCTCCTAGAAACAAAGACTTAGGGCTGCTCTGCGCATACTCGCAACCTCCGGGGAGCGATTTAGTTCGCACTTCACTGCATCTCTTCTTGGCAATTCTTTATCATTAGCGCTCTACTAAATTCTTCTACTCGCAGAAATAGTGAACCTTTTTGTATCTTATAGTAAAAACTAAAACAATGATACAAAGAACACTCATTTATTATTCAAACATTACGATACTGCTATTAAGAATTGAGCGTATACAAATGCAATCGGTATAATTCATATCTGTTGTGAAGTATTTTATGCAATATGACTGTAATCATTAACACTTATTTGTCTATACATTAATTTATTAATTATCAATATTTAAAATTACCTCAAATATTCAAGATAATTGGTTTCACGAAGATTATAGACTGCTTAAAACTAGACTTTTCCAGAAATGAGGTATGTTGAAAATATGCTAATTAGAAAGGCTTGCCGAGTAACTTGTCATATTTTTTTTTGGTCCAGCAAGCAATATTCTCAGATTAAATCAGTACTTTAAATAAAATTAGATATGGATGCTTTTTTAGGTGCATAGACAGTGCATCTAACTTACAAATTGAAGATCACGGGCTTAAATACGGTAGGTGACAAAAAGTGCACGGGCTTTTATAATGTGCGTTTGAAATCAGGATAAAAATCAAATTAATATAGTGACTAATATTACTCGTGAAAATATCTGCCAAAGAAATCTTTATATTATGAAAATCCATATGATCAATTTTGGATCAAATATAAATGAAACGAAAAATAAAGATAATTACCCCATTATTTAGTTATGTTATATAGTTATGATTGTTTAAAAATGCTTAAATATGCCAACGTCTAAACAATTATCGATGGTATATTCTTCGATGTTCATTGATATAATATATTATTTTTAAGAATATCTTTTATACTTCCCACGTGTACTTTCTTAACCGTATGTGTGCATAATTAAATAAAATAATAACTAATCTGTATTACTTTTTTATAAATAATTACTATATCAAACTTCAGTTTCTTTCATTTCTATGAACGACGTGTATTATAAATGTATCGATCATATCATATTATAAAAGTAATAATATTTCGCGTTTGCATCGTAAATTTATAATTCCGGTTTACATTAGTTTTTTCATAATTTTGGTACATCATCCTTATCCATAAGTAAATCAAATATTCTTATCAATACATGTTGTTTTCTACTAAATAATAAAATAAAAAATAATATTTTAGATATAAAATTTATGTTTGAATATTTTTTTTTTCATTTATTGTTTCTCTGCATACGAGTACAATCACGATATGATTAAGGATAATATAATATAATATCGACTCTATTTAAATAAAAAGGCGTAACCCTCAATTTTTTGAAAAGTGCTTTTATTTGAGAATCACAATGTACACAACTATATACACGTTTCATCAAAAGGAGTTAAGCCAAAAATGCAGAATTATTATCAAAATTCAGCTTTATATATTGAAAAAACGAACAATTTACTAATTTTTATCGAAAGGAAAAATGCATTTAACGTCAATTTTAATGATTTTTTTTTTAAAATAATTTTCCTAATTATCAGATCATGAAAATGAAAAACCAATTTATTCGTCATCATGGACTTCAAGTTTGTATAAATCTAAATTTGACTAAAAATCATTAAAACATGTTTTTGTACCTACTGTAAAATTTGTTCTGTGAGAGATTCTGTCTTTTACCTAAACACGTTTGATATAATAAATCACAATCGTACAACAAGAATTATACGTTCTGTATTTATGTTTTTGACTGAGCGAAATTTGAAAAAAGAAGAAAAAATATTTTAAAGTGTTTTGCGGATGATGCATAAGACATTGCTGATGACAATTGTTAATCTATAAATTTACGACTTATCTGTATAAATGTATTATTAGGAAATTTATAAAATATTTATTAAATGCGAGGTTATAAATGACTGTCATACGACTAAAAAATCTTACTGGGCAAGGCGAGCTTTTACCAAAATATTAAAGATGACGTTTTTTGTTCATTGCTTTACTCTTTACGTTTCTTTATTATTGTGTTTTTAATTACACAGCATTCCGCCACTGAGAGAGGTATAATACATTTTTCTGTGTTTTCCTTTGTAGGCCGAGATTATGGTATCGTAATTTTCACGCTTTTCCGTTTTTTGTATAGCCTTTGTGAGAATTGTTGGACTTTTTTTGAAAGTAGAAAGGATAAATGGCCGTTTGATCTGTCAGATTATATCGTAGAAAATTTTTGCGGATTTTCTTGATTTAATGGACCAAAAATAGCTAACTCTAATCTTTTGCTAATTACACTCACAAATTTGATCCGGTCAGTTTAACCTTTTTGGAACATATGTTACGAAATATATTTATACAAGAAGAAAATTGTTTTTGTGGAGGTGTTTTCATGATTTATAAAAACACAATACGGAAAATAATCAGAAACAATCTGCAAATGTAAAACAAATGAATATATCGTCGGTATACTGTCAGAAGGCATTAAGTAAAAAAACCGTTTGAAGAAAATTGATTTTTAAAGAGCGAGTCTCTAACATACATTTAATGGAAATATGTTAAGACTGCTGAGACTGTTAGTGTTGTTGATGTTTTTACAGAATTAGAATATACTTAAAACGACTTAATCTGATCACAAAATATTTTGTAGTTGGTTTGATGTGATTTTTCAGTAATAAAATATTCAATATCGACTTAATACGTAGTGATATTTTAGTATTACTGAAAAAGTATAAGGAATATGACTAAACTTGTTTTTCCAGATAAAAGCGTACAAAAATTTTCTAAGCTACTTTATTTTGTGGAAACGATTATTTTTTTGCTTAACGCTTTTTGCCAGTATAACGACGAAATTAGTATTATTTATTTTGCTGTTTCAATTACATATATTGTGAAAAGAAATAACCATAAAGATTATTTTAAGCTATGTATATATTGTGACCAAAAACTTGATTATTATGAAAAAAAATGTCACCATGCCAAAGAGTTTCATTGAAAACTGAAAAATTTGTTTTTCTATTGGCGTTACTACTAGTAGGCTAGTCATGAGTCAGAATGACCGATTTCAGTTTTAATGGTAGAGTTTCATGCAAAGACGTATGAATTGGAATTATTAATTAAAAAAAACACATTATATACAAAAAGACTTAATACTTATCATAATTAAATATTTCTTTAGTCACCATATAATACAAGTTTATATAGGAGAAATGAAAATAGGTGACTAAAAATTGTTTCTCTGCACGTTGAAAAATATAGCAATAGTCATTTTGTTATATCAAATAATATTTTTTAAATGGATATAGTGTTTGTTGTTTATAATAGATATCTAAAAAAACTATTGTATTTTTAAAAACTACATGACCACGCCCCTGTAAAATGCTTCTACTTGTAGAAAATATCTATTTTCAAAGATTAAAATATAACATGAATATTATATAGATCAAAAATATGATATTAATGAGAACTTGATATGATGAGAACTTTTATTTTGTTATTAATGAATTATTTTGAAATAAGAAAAAAGTTATTACATGATTTTTTTACCCATTATATTGAAATATCATGATCGAGGAAACTAGGAAGGGAAACTTGTCATCTGTGACATTTTAACTAAAACTCGATACAGATAATAAAATGTTTCTTATAACAAGAAAATAAAATTTGTTTTATTTTGTTATAATAGAAAAACATTTTACCAAATATTGATAGTATATTAAATTATGTACTGAATTAAATAGCATACATTTCTATTGGGACGGTGTCATATGCAAAAAACTTTAAGAGATATAGTTCATGAAACCAGTATTTTAAAGAGTATCTTTTGAAACAATATAAAAATGGTTATATAGATTTATTGTACTGTAAATTTAAGTAATGAATAACGGGGTAGTTAAATAATTTACAAGAATATAAATTATTCCTTACGAACTAAAAAATGCAATAATCCCTTAAGTATGAAGATCATTGGTACCATAAAAAAATTGTCTAAATAAAACAGTATAAATCTATGTGTAAACATTCATCTGCTTGCTTGCTCTTTTTTTCTAGAATGAATTATTACTACAGAAGTTTTTGCTTTTTTTTAAACCACGTTAAGTAATTAATAATAATTTGCAATACTTTCATTATAATATATTCTGATTTATAATTGATTGTACAACTTTTTTTCCGACTTTGCCGTATGTAACTATTGCCCTCCAGCTACCTACAAGGCATCTGCTAATCTCTTTTTGAGGCAGATGAGAAGAAAATACTTACGGATGTTTTGGAATCATCGCATTTAAGTTAAGATTAGTAAATAAAAAAATAAACTGTCACTTAAAAATGATTTCGTGAAAAGAAAGGATTATTTTATTGAAAAATAATGAGAAACTTTATCGTTGTTCATAAATGTGAATGAACACAACTTTTATAAATGAATTTCAGTAAAGATGCCATTATAAAAAGGCTTATATTGTATTAAACACATCAGCATTTTCACAGATGCTTTCAAATAGTATTGCTTCTGATAAAACAGTCATCTCACACAGTATTTTATCTGATATAAGACTTTTATCGTTGATCTTTGGGCTGTGTGACCTTTATACGAATGAGCTTTTTGCCATATCAGCATTCTACGTTACAGTTTTCAAATGCGTTAAATGTCCTAAACTTAAAGGCTTTAGTTATTTTCAAATACTTTCAATGAATGATGTTACTTTGGTTTATTTTTAGCTTTATAATAAAGCTACGCTCAAAGAATTACAAATTAATTAAATTAATTTATATTAAGAAACAACTCATCTAAAGGTATTTTGATTAAAACCGGATGTGTAATAAATATGTATCTAGAAAGTCTATACTGTATCAAATTTTGGCAAAATTGATATAATAACATAGTGTGGTATATTTTGCGACGTTTTTTCAGTAATATACACAATTGAGAGACGTGGTGTAGAAAGTACTTTGGTAAAATTAAATTTTATTCAAATTTTAGCCTATTTATTAACTATTATTAACTTTCTCATTAATTTTTTTTTAATCCATAAGTGCCTGAAAAGTAATCTTAGTAACCTCCAAATTATTTTGTCAGTATATTTTTAAATAAATTGGTAAAAAATGTTCAACTACGATTATTTCAGATC
>JAPMAE010000938.1:8170-18809 GCA_036584705.1 Rhyacophila sp. 25_7 | reverse complement strand
TTTGACAACCCTGTTTCTAATGCAACTGATTTACACAGTTGCGTCATATTCATCTAATTAAATATTTCATATTTCAATCGAGGTAGAACATTATTTAGATAATTAATGAATTATCAATATTCTACAATATAAGTAGAGATATAAATACGACCGATATCATTTTAGGTATTTACGTATATTATACTTTCATTTGGAAGAAAAATCTTCTACTCTGGATAAATAATGTCATTGCTGGCATTACTACTTTTATTGAGCACAATTACAAACGTTTTTTTTTATGTGGTAACATCAGTGAAATTCCAGATCGTGTGAAAACATTCATTTGCACGCATAAAACGATTAGTTTTGTCTTCAGTACACGTGTTGTAGATATATGAGAGTGATGGCGAACCTTTTGAGAATTGGTCAAGTTTTGTTCATTTTTTTAATACTAGCCCGTGGGTCACTACATCAGTGGTGTCACATGGAGAGTGGAGGGATGTGATAAAAAAACTGCCATGAGTCATACACGGGTAAGCGATACGATAGAAAATCATTTAGCCGACGTCCACTTTTTTTTATAAATTCGACATTAGATATAGATACTTATATTTTTGAATATTTTCCATTGTCCGTTCTCTTATTTATGATATAAAAAAATTCATAAAAATCAAAACGTAGGTCATTTAAAAAGCCTTCGTGGGTCATAGGTTCGCCATCACTGATACATGATAAACTTCAGACCGCAGAGAGTCAACGCAACAATCGATCAAGAAGACAACTGCAGTTATCGTGACATTGCACATTACCAGAAATAAAATATTTCATATAGCGATACTATTATATACTTTCATGTACATTACAATTTTTAAAATTTACATTCTACCACGCCGCCTTGACAATTTCTGAAAGGCACTGGCATTAGGTAACATCAAAAAATGTAACTAACTGGCTTTAGAATAATTTTAAACGTACCGTAGAAAGTGTTTATAATTGCAAAATTCGAACATTATTCTATTGCACAAGGTTTAATGTATCAAATCATTAAGAAAATTAAAACGACTTGTTTATGGAAAAAGTCGGTGGTTTGGCGAAATTATGTAATTTTCCTTTGACAAAAAATAAGAATGTAGCATATTTCATGGCGAACCGCAAATTTTATAAGATTCGGTTTTTCGCGTCTATTCACGCATTTCAAGAATTCCGCATCAATTCTTAATTTTATCATTTATTTAGTATGTACCCCAAAATGCTAAGAACATTTATTTATAATAATTGTTTCATGAATAAACCAAAGTTAGTAAATATTTAATTATTAACAATAAAAAGTTTTAGTTACGTGCTTGCTTTAAAAAGTATGCACAAAAACGAATAGGTATGTATTTTTTCCATCCATTATTTTTTTATTTAAAATACCAGAGTTAAGTGCACTTCGGTCAATCATATGTATTGGTTTGTTTACATAGTAGTTAAATAAAGTTATTATTTTTTTCATATTTCTTCATTTAATTTTTCATTTAATTTTTCTGCACCATGAACATTATTTTTGTTCAATGTAATGCGTTTACATATAAAATAACATGCATAACAATAAATAAGAAACAGGCGTAAAAATTACATCAATTCTAAATGTACGTAATACAAATGACAGTAAGAAAACATTTTTATATTTGAGAAGTCACCGAATCATCTTTATTTGTTAACGCTATTAAAAACAATTCATTGATGAAAATCAACCTTAACTTACCTCACTCAAGTGAAAGATGTCTACGTTCGAGGTAAATCAATTGAAAATGGTTATTTATTGTCTTCCATGTTGGCATACTTAAAAGAATTTTAGTTCTATTGTTTAGGGTGAATAAAATGATTAGATAGTTATTAGGTACTTAAATACAGGTAATATAATACAGAACCCAGTCATTATAATTGTGAATAAGTTGTTTTTAATTTTCTAGATTACTCAATAAACTATGTGTAATGTACTTGACGGAGTACTTATCTTAACCTCTCCAGGGTGAGCTGTTTTTAATTACGGTTGCACAATTTGATGAAAGCTTTTTCATTCTTCTAGCTTTAAAATTAGAATTTTTTAGATGAATGCAATACTATGGTTGTATAATTTCTATTTGATTTGATGCATACATAATATATACGAGTATCTTATTGCCTGGTGCTTAACGTACATATACGTCTATACTTCTTCAAATCGATTTTTGAGCGGATGTATATGCGCATCATACTCTGGACACTTTCAAAAAATAATCTCAAAAATCATAGGGAAAAGATGATTCGGCATAACACACATGTATTGTATGTTTGCAAATTGTATCCGAAGTACTAATTATACTACATTCATAAATGGGCGACGAATATTTTAATAATTACTTTTAACCAATCTCCTGGGTATATCGATCGTCTAGTTCAGTAGTCAGACAACTCCAAATAACCAGTTTTGAGGTATTGGTAAAAACAATATTCTAATGGCCACCATAAATCAAATATTACTGATAGATGATTATAAAACTGAATAATTAGACATACAAAAATAGCGCCAGATGCAAAGTGTGGGGCATTTAGAAATATCTTAGTAATAAACCAGACAATATTCAAATTTCGGTTAATTCTTTACTAGTTTATCAGCATTCTTTTTTGTGGCATATTGGAACAATCTGAGTACTGAAATAGATTGAGTGCAACATTTTGCATATAAGTGTATAGTTAACTCAATTTTTTTTAGTTGTCTAACTAATGAACTGGACGATTAATATGGTAGGCAGTAACTGATATATTACGTGTTTTATGACCATGAGCGCAGGCAAAAGAACTGTGATGAACACCTATAGGCAAAGCGGTGACAAGTGTGACTGGCAGATTGATGTATAACAATTTTGACATGAATGAAAACGCTGATCCTTCTGGTCTTCTCTTCTCATTGAGTTTTGCATGCCCATATAATAGAATTGATTTATTATATTAAGTATAACGGTTATATCACACTCGCATTTTTAGCCAGACTATTGACGGGTACTTTCTACAACGGGGTTCTACATTAAGCCGGGATGAACACACGGATTTATTTTTCTCACATATATTGCTAAAACTAACGATAAGATATAAACAGTATCATTGATATAATAAAAACACTCGGATTGATGTAATTAATAGAAGTTCAATGACCTGTTACTTTTCATATTTGTAGATTTCTCAGAATGTTTTTAATTTGTTTTTGTGTTACAATTTTATTATCGTTTTGCCATCTGCATGAAGATATATTTTTTTACTTTGTTCTACTAGTTATTCGAATTGTTTATTCTATGTTGGCTTTTAAGTACACGAAAGGGTTACAGATATATTTTTGTTTACAATCTATGGTAAATATTTCGTAATTTTATCGATTGACAGCTTTCGTCGTGACAACATGGTTTTTGAGGATGCGCAAGCCGAACGATCTAACAACTACCCCGCGACCCTTTTATCGATTGCCATATTGGTCTTTGTGTTTAGAAATAAATATGATAATATATTGTGCGTAACTGAAAAACCAAACAAACCATAATCATCGTTTAGCACAGACAATTATTATTAATATTGCAAATAAAAATATTTAACAAATAGGTACACATGAAATTCTGTCATGGAATTTATTACGGCAAACTGAAGATATTATTAATTAAGAAAACCTACCAAACATCAAGTACTGCCGATGAGTCCATCCATACATCGTAAAGGACGAAACTATTATCATTTATTTGCAAATAAAGAATTGAACTTTTTTTTTAAATTATATTCATTTCCGCTGGATAAAGAGCGTCACTTGTGTAAGGAATATACGTTGAAGGAATACATTATATATTAAATCATATATTTGTTATATAATAACACTATATAACAAATATGAGAAAAAAAAACGTCGACCACGGTGAACTGGTCACCCGCGTATCCATATCTAGCCAAAAATGACAAAAATGTCTTCTATTGTCATGTAATAGGAACCGAGAAGATTGGATGGGTATTGGGTAAAATTTCATACAGCATAAATTTAATTCGACTGAATTGGAGAAGAAATGGAAACTTTCTTGCAAGCATTTATATGTCTGCTAATTTAAAATCTGTGCACAACGTTTAAGCGTATGGAGAGCGGGATAACCATTTTGTACAAATAATAAAGTCGTTATTAATTAAACAAATATACAAACACAATTGTCAACAATCCAAATCTGATCCAAAAAATGAAACTGAGAACTACCTAAGTACGTCGATTACAATATAATAAAACAATAATTTTGACATTGGTATTAGATTATGGTGATAACACGTAACAGCTGTTATATTGATTTATCCGGTAATCCACATTATTATGCAATCAATTCCTACATGATCCATTCCTATATGAGTAATAAGTAAGAGTTATTATATTATGTGTATGTTAAGTTTCGTATGTTTGTCATAACTCGTGAGAAGGTAATGAAATTTTGACGGATAAAAATAACGCACCAAGATTCACGACTAACAAGTGAAAGTTTGTTAAAATTATGGAACATTCATCTTGCTATATCAGTTTTATTATTACAATGACTGCATATAATACAATATATATTGTTTTATTTTCTAATTTAGAATATGAAAAAAAAGGTTCAAATTATTTTGTCGTATTGATAATACTCATACATAATGAAACTACCATCTTAAATACTATTTCGTTCCAACAATAACACAGGCTTAATGGATTGGCATATGTGTTTCAATTATTATGATGTCACAATTACTTCGATATTCCAAACATAACCTACAAAATTGGGTATATTATTTCATTTTGCTCACCACTGTTGACATCTCCTCCTTTGTCGTCAATGGGGATTACAAGAAGTGGGAGTATTCCACTGAGGCCTACGAGTAGAGAGCCAATGAATGCAAATAACCAAGGATGATATTCAAAATCACTAGAATATAATATGAAACTAGCAGGAACGATTTTCAAAATTTCATTATACACGAACGACAGTCCATCTTCGGTGACATTAGCCATATTTAATTTGTTGTATATAAATGGATTATAAATTTAACACAATCACAACAAATAATTTAATAATTTGCAAAGGTTCAAGGTTGATTGTTATGCATGACAGCACATAAATATCGCTAAATGCGTTAATTATAAAACTCACTTTGTTACACACATTGCATGTATTCTCAGAATAATTCAATATTTAATTAATGCAACTGAAAATGAGATTCGTCAACAAATAGTAACATAGATTAATGACAAAGACCTGTGTAAATATTTACGCGGTAGTGAGAGAACTCGAAAAGCGCGCAACCAATTTCACAATGAAACCCTCTCAATTGATCACAGCAGAATTGAAAATTTCCTTATCGAAATCGAACTAACTAATCTACACTGAGATCGAGCCAGTCGGCGATGTAATATTCTCTTTGTCAATTCAGTTTCACAAGATTACACGGCTAGCGCACAACGCTTCTATCACAAACGTCAACACAAACATCTGACTGTGACAGTATATTGTACGGCCGCAGCGCAATATGCTGCTTTTACATAACAAAATGTTGTTTACAATGCTGACTTCAAAAAATGCGGCGTACTTCGTTTAAAAAGCTTGGTGACAGCGCAGCAAACTAACCTTTCCATATTATCTATGACTAAAATGGTGCAACGATAGAGCAAAGATACATATTTTATTTCTTTGTAATAATTATTTCTACTGAAGATTTCACGTTTTTAATGGACACGCAAAATATGGAAACAAAAATAAAGTGATATATTCTTTAAGGCGAACAGTGTGTTTGCATTCTGATTTATTCGATTCATACATTTTAGACAAATGACAATAATTAATAACATATGCCGATGCCTGCAGCTGAGACACTCGCGATTGTCAATATTAAAAAATGACAGTTTTAAATATAGAAAAAAAATATTTTGCTGGGATTTGTTCATAAAATATGTAGCACTTGTTTAATTTATTTCACTACAAAATCAATATGCCATGGTATGATAGATTTCTCAGTAAATTGGTAACAGCAGTGTACGTACCTACCGACAAAATAAATTTACTAGGCATTTCTTTTTTGTTGCACAGTTTAAACACGTGAAACGTTCATTAAAAATGGCAGCAGGTGACAATAGTTTGTACATTTTTTAGTACAAACTAAAAATAATATATATTTTACTTATTATTATAGTAGCATTATTAAAGCATAATAAATTGGCATATATTGAAAATATGTAAAGGCGCAAAAATAATAATAAATTAAAACAGAAAATTTTAAACTTAGAAAACATTTTAAATACTGGTTATGACAAAAATCGAAAAATTATTAAAGAAAAACTTTAAAAAAGTTATTTATGCACCAACGAAGGAAAAATTTTAATATTTTAGTCAGATGCACAACACTTTTCACGTAGCATGTACATTTTATGATTTAAATTTTATTTATCTGTATAAATATTCTAATTGGCAAATTTTTTGTTTTCTGGTAAATAATTCAATCAATATCTTGTCGGTATTTGTTTTCAACTAATTTCGCAAAACAAATCATTTTGTTGTGGAAATGATGTAAAGAACATGTAACATACAATTAAAGCAGAAAAAAATCTTATCCGTTTATTTCATTAACAGACGTTCTTTAAAATTATATTCAGCTGATTAATGAACATAATGGGCATTTAGGCATTTTTCTTTTATTAGATTTGAATGCCGTCAAACAACTTCGACATGTGTACTGATTTACGGGCGTTTCGTTGATCACAATGCTGGACCACGTGACCATACAAGCTTTGTATTTTTCATGTACAAAAAAGGGTTTGGTAATAAACGGCCCGTATTCTACAATAAGTCGTATTTTACATTGTCGCCACAAAATAATACAGTAATTTCTTATATTCAACAAAAAAACGTATTGAAATAAATAAAACAAATATGATTTGCAAACTACTATAATATATTTCAAGATAAGTAAAAATTATATTATTTTAATCGTTTATTTTTTATGGTTTTCAATACAGCTTCGGTACGAATAGATAAACAGTGCATTTTATGTTTTATTTTTCTATCTGAAAGTTAGTATTATATCTTCAATAGAAGGTGATAAGTATTTTTTTTGTAAATATATTAAATTAAATTTTAACGCAGAATATTTTTAATATGTACATTATTTTTACCCACTTCGGTGAGTGGATAGCGTATTTTACTTACGAGCCTTGGGTTACGGGTTCAAATCCCGTAGATGGTAAAAATTCACTGTCAAGGCGGAGCAGTAGAATGGAAATTTAGAAAATTGCAATATACATGAAAGTATTATATATACAATATATTATATAGTATCACCTAATAAAATATTTCATTTCTGGTAATGTTCGTTGTCGCAATAAGCGCAGTTGTCTTCATGGAATTAGGATATGTGGACCAAATTAGTTGAGACAATAATAATTACTCCACGTTAAAAATGTGTTAAAGCAATCTTCGCATGTGGAAATCAATTTATTCTATTACGGAGCGGATATGGTTAAAAAATCATCGAAATAACTAATAAAATTGGTCAAATAATACAAATAAAATACATATTATAAATAAAGCCGCCAAAAGGCATGAAAACAATATTCACAATTCTTTTTCGTTACGTCCAAAACTTTGCATTTCTATAAACACTATGACATTATTTGTACAGAGGCGTAGTGAGACTTTGGCCAATATAATCTCAGTCAAAGGCATAATTTTTACATAGATGTAAAATTGAGATTTTTATTTACAAAATATCAAACGAAACAAAAGTTAACAATTGAAAATATCATAAAATAGATTTTTTTAAATATATTTAAGATAATTTGCATAAATACGGCAGTATACGCAAACAAGTATTGTAAGTATGTAGTTACTTTGCTGGTAATAATTACTTCAGTAAAATAGAGTTTAATCACTCTAATAATGAAGAATAAGTCAAGAACCTTTGACCAAGTTAAGTATTTTATCAATAGAATCTGAAATGTTTTATGAAGCTAATGTCAACAATATAAGTAATAATTTTGATCAAAGAAAAGCTCAGAAAATAAAACTTGTTTTATACCTTATTTTAATGAAATGAAGTGTATAAATAAATTTCTCCTTAGGTCAACATTTGGAAGAACAATTATATGAACATAATCTGTAGCACATCTTATATACTGATCTTTATAAAATAAAAGAATTCAATACCGGTTTCGTATATAGCGTTTAATGTAAGATTCAGTTGACAATATTGTAACAGACGAAACGAGAAGGTGTTTAATTGTGTTTTTTTAAAGGCGCAATTTTCTTAGATGCATGCTAGTCTTATAAAACTAGGTTGACAGGTACTCAGACACGTATATAAAACCATTAAAAGCACAATTAAATCTTTGCATGAGCACCCAATGTAAGGGGTTTCGCAAAATTTATTAGTCTCGATTTTTACACGTAACGATATATTGGCCGAAAATTGCTTTATTTTAAGAGACATTTTTTTATTAGTGAATGTGGGTCATGATTGACATTCGTAGTTTTAGTGTGGAGGCTCAAAGTTCATAGCTGCGCCACTGTAGTACTGACGCAGCGCATTATTTTATTCGATAAACAACACGATCTAATCATAATATCAAACGATAACGAGATTTTATATTAAGACTTAAACAATAATATGTATATGCAACGGAACGACTGAGGAATGTAGCGTAAATTTGAAAGCCCATGCCCGGGATTGGAAGCTTTCGTATAGTTCGTCTTATTGAAATGTGCGAAGTATAAAATAAGATTAATATTATAACTATTATTGTTTGCTTACAAACATTTGAATGTATTATTTGATTAAACATATGTATATATAGAGCATTGTGATTTTTAATACTTACGAGTTCTGGGTTCGTAATATTACAGCGTTCCAATATTAAACATTAGGTGAGTTTGGTTTTTGGTGTCGATTTTCAATCCTGGTAATTTTTTCTTATAAGAAAAAAATAAATTGATAGTCAGTATATTTTATAATTTATAATAAAGAATACATACGCCCAATGGTTATAAAATACTGCTCTTAAAAATGCGCTTTAGAAAACACCATTAGAAATTAAAAAAAACATTAATTAAAGTAGATGCTGCGACCGATTTATGAATAGTTTGAGTTCATGAAAATATATCACTACCAGTCCTTCCAAAGATCCTCGAAAAATCACTTTTAAATTTAAGCTCTTGAAAAAACTACAAACACGCTTTAAATATTATACAGTAGGATAGATTAAAGCTTTTTTGTGTCCTGGAAAAAAAATAATAAAATATAATTTTGGGCAACTTGGATAATAAAATAGCATTCCAAATAATAATATTTATAATAATATTGATTTTAATTTTCCTCTCGAAATCGAGAAAGTGATGTTTGTTTTTATATAAATATAAATACGTTATTCTTCAATTCGTGTGCAGGTCTGATATTTACCAATGATTTAATAACTACTTTGTGAACTTAGTCTTATTTTCTATTATATTTCAATCACATAATTTGCACATTCTACAAGTAAGTCTGATATTATTCCTTAGCCAAACAGGCCAGTGACAACAAATGTATATGATAATTTGGAACATTTAATTTCGCCAGACTGTACTCGCCTGGCGAAATGCTGTACTTATTTTGGTCTGCCAATTTAAATGTTATAATTAACGGAATATAAGTCCCTTAGTATCAGATGAGTGTTGTACAATACGAAAGCTTTGTATAATAATAAATTAGTCAAGACTGAAACGTGGCCAAACACTGCGGCCAGTTAGTCACGGTGTAAAGTTACTTACTGCAATTATGTATACTTCTGAAATCATTGGTAAAATGCAGTTCTGAACGAAATCAAAATAAAATAACAGTAATATAAATTTATAAAAATTAAACGTTTTACAAATAATTTCATTTAAAATTCGATGATTGAGAACTTGACTTAAATAATTGAAACTATAATTATACGTATTTTAAATTTTTTATTAGTGTTGTAAAATAATGAATTAAATGTTGCCTGTCAGAAGTGTTTATGCGTTTACATAACACGTGGAAATTAAAAAAAAATGGTTAATTTTGTTTTGAAAAAGTATATTATAATAATTAGTGCAACATACACAATATTAATGTGACATTTTAACAACACAAAAATAATATAATGCATCTAAAATTTCTTTAATTTACGTGTATTTAATCTAAAAGACACTTAGTATTATCTTTTGTCTGCACCACTTACCATATTTCATTTGTTATAATATTTAATAAAACGTAAATTATTTTGTTCATACGAATATTTAAAGTCAAGAATTGTTATAAAAGTGTATGTAATTTATATCAAGGTCTTGTAATAGTATTATATTACTAATATGTTATTTTAGTATTTTAATTAAATCATGCGTACGTTTTAGTCTGATCTGTACGAGTGAAGTTATGTATTGAATAAAATAAGTAATACAAATACAATTCCATAACAAATATATTATTCCCGTTGTTTGAAATAAGTTTAAAGATATGTAATACTCAGGTGTTATAGTATTTTTGATTTTAAAACAACCAGTTACCATTACTTGCGTGATTCTCTTTAGTGTTTACAAAATTTGTAATGATTTAGAAAAACGTCGTTCATCAATCATCGCGTATCTTAAATTAAGTT
>JAPMAE010000935.1:0-22264 GCA_036584705.1 Rhyacophila sp. 25_7 | reverse complement strand
GACACGAACCCGAAACGGTTGAGCTAATAATTGATAATTATTACTCGTAAAAAAAATTCAAAAACAATTTTTACATTTTGGATATCTATATGCTTCGTTTTGGATTGAATAATATGGTTAAAAAAATAATTATGGAGTTCTACTCGCACTAATCAAACTACTAACTTTTCTTCTCTATTCGTGCATAATTATTTTATATATCAATATATTTCCAATTAAATGATTTTATACAGCCAATAACTATAATTGTTAAAAAATATGAACCCACAATATTATCTTTAAGAGTTTCATAGAAAAAAAAAAACCATTTATTTCACTGTTTTATAGCGGTCCAGATAATTTATTTGTCTTTTGAAACGGAACAACGAATTGCTTTTCACACTTAAAATAAGGTATTATGATTATTTACAATAGGTTATTTACTGACTGACTAGTCGTAGAGTGTTTTTATTTACATTATCTATTTTATGTTGATATTTATCATGTTTTAAATGAACTCTTCCAAATAATTGATAAAACGTCATAAATATTTATAAAGTAAACTAATACAAAATTGTATGTCGTCGTAAACGGGAAAATACATCCCATGTGGTCGAGTAAAATATAAAATTGCATAGTGTTTCAACAATATTATGTATTTGTTCTTTTTACGTTAGTTATTATTTTCTTTTTGTGTGAAAAATTTTAATACATAGGATAAAACTTAACATTTACGATTATATATATAATGAATTTCTGTGTCTATGTTCCAAATAGTCTCTTTTGTCAGTAATCCGATTGCGACGAAACTTTTTCGAACTGTTATTTATATATACGAGGTAGTTTCTGGACCAGTAAAGTTAATATACGATATCTACATTTCAATAATTACGATAAATTAGAAAATCTTCTTTGTACGAGTTTTCCATACTATTGACAACCAGTAGTGATGGTTGTGTTTTGTTTAGCAACGAATTGGATTAAGATAATCCAAAAGCGTCAAAAAATATATATTACTTTATGGATTTGACAGATCGTTTTAAAATGGAAGACGGCAAGTTTACATGTCGTATTTTCAGCTGAAGTAATAATTTCTGAATATAAAAAAATTAGAATGCTATTTAATTCTCGCTACCCGGATTACAAAAACCGAAACAGAAGAGTGTAGATTTAAAATGCATTCATCGAAATGGACAATCGAAGTTATAAAAAATCTGAACGGCATGAAAAGCCAATATTTAGCAGAACAAATGGAGGTAAGCAAAAACATCAATTATTTATTTATTTTATAAAATAATGTGCATAAAAGCTACAATTCATAAAACAGAAATATTTATAAAAAATAAAATACATATCATTTTCTTAGTATGTATCACATTTTTTTTTGCATTGCAGGTGTCTAAAACAGCTTAGAAAGTGGAATGGGAGGAGATAACTTTCCATTTATTGAAGATATTAAGAATTTCTTCTTTGTTGGTTCCTGTGGACGAAAAGTAATTCTTTTTTTATAGTCAAAATTGATACTATTTTAATTTTGTAATGAAATTATTATAAATATTTTATTGATAAAAACAGTTAAATAAAAATTGTCTACCTCGCTTATTTTTATAAACTGCACAAAAGAATGCATTGCGGTATATGGCTGCTGTATTAAACTTATGTAACTCTTATTGTGCTATTGCCAAAAATCAAAGTGTCACCATAAGACGCTCATCAAGCTGATAAGATTTTTTAAATGTTTAATTTGACTGAAAATGGAAACCATAAATTTGAAGTATTTGAAGTATTTTCATCCATTCTGATGTAGTTTCTGTAGCTGTTGATATCCTCACTTTGTAATTCTCGAAACAAGTTCTGATGAATTCTTATCAGGTTACGCCTTGCAATCCATAGCCTCGCCCAGATACGGCTTATTTTACTGGTCTTTTTCACTAAAGATACTGTAAATATTGCACTGATATTGGAAATATATAACCATGATAAATAATTATTAAATATAAACTAATTAAGAGAGCTATCACATCAATCTGTCTCTTATAGTATGCACCTAGCGGCGCAGGAAAACGTTTCTCATCAGCTTGCTATTAGCTCAAAATGGAAAACCTCTGTCTATCGTTTTGTGAAGTATTGGTCCTATGTTATTGGATAGTGGACAAACAGCGCATTCAGTATGTCAGTACTCTAATATGTAACATTGGCAAAGATTCCGACATGGCAAAAGTGTTGAAAGCATGCACATTGATCATTTGAGATGAATGCACTATGGTCCGTAAAAATTGCTTGAAGCACTCGATCAGACTCTTAAAGGTTTACGAGGAAAGCACAATTATTCGGTGAAGCTCTCATTTAATTAGTTAGGCAATTTTTGACATATTATTCCAGTTATACCAAAATCGACACCAGCTGATGAACTCAATGCTTGCTTCTAAGCATCGCATCTGTGGCGACATGTACAAAAAAATATCTTGACCACCAATATGAAGATATATTTGCAGCAGATGCATTGGCAGCCACATTTTCAAAACAACTACTAATGGTTGTTTTGAAAAAGTTTATTAAGTTGTTTATTTTTTACATTGGCATCGAAAAAGTTTCAATTGATGCAAAAACAAAGCGTATTTCATTTATATTCAATTGTTGTGTTATTGTGTCATCTATTGAATATTTTCCCTTAAATTGCAACCAATTGAAAAAACTATGAATGATTGACTAATCAATTGACAGTATTATGAATGCGGACAAAATAGTTAATTATCCAATTATTCGTCGGACCTTCCGAGAATGCCACCGCATAAATTGTCAATCAAAATTGATGCCCTCACAATTCTTTTCGCAACATTAATCTACCCCGATTGTGCAATTGAACCAAGCTTGCTGTGAAAACCCGATGACTAACGTTATCAAAGCGACAAATTTCTATGGCAAACAAAAAGGAGAAACTGTTTTCATTCGACGTATTGCTATGATCTTCACCGATATTCCATTTGATTTCAAACAATTACAGTTCTTCGTTTGTCATGCTTTTTCAAAAAGAATTAACAAAGCACAGGGACAATCGCTTCAAGTATGCGAATTAAATCTAGGAATCCCATGTTTTTCACATAGTCGGTTATATGTTTCATGCTCGGTAGTAGGACAGCCTACACAGTTATTCATTTTTGTACTAGACGGAAAAAACTAAAAATACAATGTATCCGTAAGCATTTGAATAAAATACTATTTATAGAATTAATGAATGAAAGAATTGTTTCTTTAACTGGCATAGCAATGCAGCCGGGTTTCAGCTAGTTAACTATAAATTAAACTAGAATAAATACTTGTTTGTGAAGTATAAATCATACAGTGAAGATTTTAAATTCACATTTAGCTATTCAAATATACTCACAATATTAACATAAAAATTGGATACTTTTAAGTCACCCTCATTAAGCTGATAGATAGCGCGCTCAAGTCCTGTAGCTGGTCGCAAAATTCTTGCCAGAACATGAACTCTATATGGTTGACCTAATAATTCCTTACTAATAATTATTAAGAAAATCGTCAGCCTGTGAGGATATCATATGCTCCATCTCGAAGCGAATATGGAAAATATTTATTTATTTAGAGATTTAATAACTTACTTGAGATAGAAACAGTGTAAAATGACTAAAGGGTCATTGATAAACCACATAACACTCATGAGGAGAAAGGAAGGGGTGATTACTAGTGTCTACATGGCGTTACAAGGGGTAGGGTGGATTAATTTTTATTTTTATGTAACAATTTTTTCACTCAAAAAGTGGATAGGAAGGAGGTGATTGTAACTTGCATTCCTATTTAACCTTTTCTATGCCAGACACGATGTCAAACTTGGTAAGCTGTATTTTTTTAAGCAAAAAACAGAACCTCAATATTCCGTTTAAAAGTATCATGACTTTGTTTTTAATGACCATATTATAATCATATCTCAGAATTTTTATATTTAAAATCATCCAAATTTGTCTAGCAAACTACATTTTTGGTTGTGCGAATTAACTCGCTTCTGGCACTTAATCGTTTAATGTTAAAAGTTACATAACTTTTGAGAGAAGGTAAGGGGTTGTCAAGCTGAATGTCTACATGGTGTTAGTGAAATGGGGAGGGAAAAAAACTAAGCGATACTGTTACGTGGTTTATGGATGACTCTTTACGTATCTAAAGATATTCTAAATTGTCAGTATATTTTTTTAGATAAGTACTTGTATAATTGAAAAAATTGTACCGCATATCGATAAGTACAATAGTCTATGTACATCTGTTTACGCCTGCGAATAAATTTGCTGACCAGGCATTCAGTTTTCAAATAACTACCGCTTAACGTAAGCGATTATTTTTAATTTAAAGCAATATTCATGGAGTGCACCTATGATGCATGCAATTAAGCTTTTTATGATAATATTTCCAAGGCTGCGAATATTTTCTTTACGCTCTTTTGTGCGTTATAAATATTACATATGAAATTTTACACATTACAGTTACTCGTGCGAGTAGCTTGACGATACATACATTTTAAAATTCTCTAACCTCGTTTATTTTAGTTAACAACTATTAATATGAATTTCATGAAAATACAAGAATAAAATATATATTGACTATTAACGGTAACGGCAATTCATGCAATAATTAAAATTTCTTTTTTTACATGTTGCTTTTTAGTAGTATAAACCACATATTACTCGTACTTCCACAAAGCTGTATTAGATGCCAGTCTACTTAAATACTTTTATATCATGCCGCCATACTGAAGTTCCATCAAATTTTAAGAATATTTGATGAATTGACGGAATCTGGCAAGGTAGGTATGTTCAAGAGAAAATTTCATGAAAATATTACATTATAATTATACAATATAATAATTTATTATTAAAATTATAAACAGCCTCATAAGGAACCATGTTGATGGAAAAGTCTTTATAAAGACGTTGGTGTTTAAGTACTTAAAAATAAATATCTCCGAAATGAATGATATGATCTTGGAGCTTGCAAGCAGACTAAAAAGTGGAAACGCTATGATCTTTATGCTTAAGAGTCAATTCAGATCCAAAATCTTATCGAAGAAAACTACATTTCAAATTTGTTATGTGACAGTGAAACTTATAGTTCTGTATGGATGTGAATCTTGGAGTCTGACTGAGAAACGAGAAAAGACTCCCAAAAATACTTGAACCAATTCAAGAAAACTAAAGATTTTGCATCCATACTAATGCGAACAATTTCCTCTAATATAGTAAATGTCTTAAAGGCACTGAAACTCAGATAAACGGGTCGTGTTTTAAGGTGCAATGAACTTACAAATATCAAAAAGGTGGACGGAACTCAAGTAAACACTCGACCCATTAATTTCCCTAAAATGAAATGGGCAGATAACGTAACTAGAGATGAAAAACTATACTTTTGAGTGTTAATAACCGGAAAGAAAGAGAGAGAGAGAGAAACAGAGAGATTTAAAGGAAGGTTGTGCAGTCGGCTATGAACCTGAGTAAATCGTATTGGCATAAATAAGAACTACGTTTTTACACTTATGTAACACATTACCATCATAGTTTTGTTTCAAATGGCAATCAACTTTATTTCAATAAATATCACTAACAAATTGCCTTCATAAATATCAACACAAAAAAACACATTTCCACTTGAAAACCAAACCTGGAATAATAATTTGTAAAATTTTCTCTAAGACACCAAACAACCAAAACCTAAAGTGTGCCTAGTTTCGAGTTGTATATCGACATCATAAATACTTTGTAATAAAACCAAACTCAATTAGCTAACAAATTTACGAGTCCAACCGTCAAATTTGAACAATATTCAATACGTAAATTTTCACGTTTTAAATATTTCTCAGTTTTCAGTTTGGTTGTATAAATAATAAAAATATTTTTTTACTGTCATTGTTTTTTTACCTGGTCCATCCAATCTTACGAGTCTCTGGCGCATAGTAGTCAATATCAACCCAATGTTACTTATAGCCGTAGTCGTTGGTTTAATTATATTTGAGGTCGAAGGTTGGCCACTGACCGCCCGTGCTTGTGTGAATCACTATTTATTAATTAACAATTAAGCCCATTGACTATAGGATATTTAATAAAAATCAAATTGTTTCACGTCGCACCGCTTCTGGAATGGGTATTACAAATATACTGTTTGATTTTAACCCACACAAAACGGAAAAATTATTTGCTCGAATATAATTTGACATTAAACCATTTTTGTCATTTACGTAGCATTATATTTGTCCGAGTATACCACGATATTCGTTTATAATAAACTTATAATATAAACACTGTACTAATACTTGAATAGTTTTGATTTGAGTTGAAACGCATGCCTTTTCAAAAAACCGATAAAATCAAATAAAATACCATATTATAATGATTATTAGAGATACTCTTATTTTCATATATCACAATAAAAAATAATAATAATAGTAATAACCACTATCTCGGTAAGAAACCATGAGTATAAGATGCACAAAAAAAGCGTCTACTCACGTCTAAATTTCACACCAAATCTGCAGGGCCGATCGGTTGGGTCTCTGCAGATTGGCATGTGAATACTCAAGTTAGGACAGCTAGTCTCAATATTGGATGATTGAGTAAACACAAATCACAATTTATAAGCCCATACTCATAATTGGTGGCCGTTTACAAAGACAAAAAAATACATTCGTCTTTCAATAGAGTTCATATCTTTAATACATTTATTATACTTGTATGTCTATTATATCATTGTTTCTTCTTTTCTCGACCCTTATCTCAATTTTGAGCAGTTAGTTACATCAACGAGTGTTCGTTGCTGGCCAGTTGTCTTGTATCATCTCACATCATGCCAGTATCTTGTAACTTCGCTAAATTCACTCTGGATGGTATTCAACGGCCTCCTAAAATGACGACAACCGGTGGACTTAAAGGAGAAATATGCCTGGTTGAAAGGCAATTTAAGCATTCTCACCAAGTGTCCGACCCAAACTAAATGATTCGTTCTCTTATCATCTTGTTACGCGTATCATTGTATCACGACACATCGAATCCTGTTGGTGTGTAGAAAAGTCTTCTAAACTTACATTTGAATGCAGTTTTAAAATACCAGTGTATAATTTTACTTTTAACAGTGCCAACTGTAGCAGGGTTAAAATCTACAGATTATACAAGTAACTGAATAATGCAGTTTTTTTTTTTAAATAGGTAGTTTTTTGTTGCTGACGATGAGTTGTTAGTAAAAAATCACTAAGTTCGGGAGGCAAAGCTTTTTATAATTACTGTCATAAATTATGAATAATATCTTGAGATTAATTTTGTAGACAGATAGGTACTTACTTAATCAACTTTTAATACAAAAATATTAATATAAGAAGGTAAGTAAGTTAGTTTAATGCATTAGAAAGGAAGAGGTTTACTTTTGATGCATTTATATTATTTATAAAGTCATTATACGAGTATACTGGTGTTTAAAGTTTTTATATTTTAAACCATAGATTTATTTCTTTACTTCTATTCGTTTATTATATTACTTAATATTCATTTTTAACTTTATTTATTTATTATACGAGTGTAGGAAACTTGTCATATATAACATAATTTTAATTAAATTCACATTATTAAACCACCCTTTCATTTTATACAGTAAAACCTTTTTAATCAAATGCTATAATAGAATGTAAAACAAAAATTGAAACATATATTTCTTACCATATCCATTCCGTAACAAATTATATGGTTTTTCACATAACAAATATTTTCTTGACAGATTTTTTCCAAGAGATATTCGTAGTATAATTTTATATATGCTATAGTTTCAAATGCACATGAAAAAAGCCTGTACGGTTATTATTAGTTACGATATTTGTATCCGCGACCCCCTATGTGTCAGTCGGGTGCATAATTCATTTATCCAAGAGGCCAACTATCTACTTGATACATGGTTCCGATGAATAGAAAATATGATTTCTAAATATTATCAGTTTGAATGTTTAAGGTTTTTTAAAAAATGTTTATTTTAAGAGCACAGGCTTACAAATTTAATGGATATCAATAATATCACGACCGCAAAATCAAACAGGTGATATTCAGAACAAGCCATTACATCTCTACGGGGTTCCCAAGTCCTGGGGTATCGAGACTGGACACGGAAACTTAGTACAATCTCTTTACTAGTATACCATAAATTATTACGGAACCGCAGACATGAATCATTCCAGGGCACCTGTTGTTTCAATTGATTCAGAAGAGTCAGATTTGATTCGCGAGTTATATGCGTGAACGGATCTTTACGCCCTTTAGTGATGAGTTCATTGATTTCTTAAATAAGGCCTATATACAGACTTTAAAATATGCTTCATACATTAATATTTTATTGCGAACACACACACACAGAATTTAAACTAAATAAATGTTATAAAAATACTGGGTATTTATTTAGTCATAGTGCAATTTTTTTTAATTCTCTGCATATATTGATGCCTTATAGAAAAATGACAATAAATTACAAACTGTATCATTACGCCACACTATCACTACCACAGAGCATACATTAATAATCACTACCCTTTTCCTATGTTAAGCAATAAGTGAAGCATATAAATACCTTACCAATATTAAGATAATTCGTATCGCTAGCTATATTTATTACATTCTTAGTCATTATGCCATTCCGTAATTACGACTAATATACTTTTCAGGTAGTATTTACCAGACATCCAGAACGTCTGAATTTAATTTACTTGAAAAAGACGAAACATTGGCTGCAATACTAAACCATACCTAACTTCCCATTTTACTTTAAATAATGATGAGAGGTCGCATGATCCATCCGCAAATATAAAAAATAAAGATAATCCTCTATTTGATATTTATATTTGAAGCAAAGCAAACGAATCTTCAGGTTGTGAAAATTAAAACATTTTTATGAGTATGTGTTAGTTGTTAATTCGCTATTGAATATATTTAATAATTTGAACTACATTTAAAATTGTATTTTTTTGTTGTTTGAACAAAATTTTCTGTCGACCCATGATTTCACAAGTGAATCCGCAATTAGCCAAACTACCTCAAAAAACTTTTCGTTATCGTAATTTATTTTTATTCTATGTAAAAACATATTGTACGATTATTTTTAATATAGTCAAAATCGACGTTTCTTTTGCCATTAAATTTTAAAAAACAGTTAAATAACCGATAGAAAAAAATAATATCCGTACTAATCGATATTTTGAAGCGATTATGCAGTATCCATTAACAATAATAAATTATTTTTAATGTTTGTTTTCATATTGTCTTAGCCTAATCAAATTATGGATGCGTGTAAAATTTTATGAAACTTACGTTTTGACTGTATCCATATTGGATATTGAAAGATAATTTAATCTGCATGTCTTTGGAAAGAAATTAGCTTCGAGGCTGTATAAAATATATTTATGAAACAATATAGCGTGACGGTTTATTGTTATATTATGAGTAATAAAAATTATACAGAACTCTAAAAGTTAGATGTAAGAGCATGACAAAACTATAAAGCATAATTCTAAAAGAATTAAGTTTCTACTATTTAAAATTTGATTTCTCATGATTCATAAGATTCTATGATTTACTTGTTAAATTATTTCGTATATTCGAAGTCATAAAGTTAAAATAGCGCTATATACAAAAGTGCAACTTTAGAGGAGAGCCAAAAATTGTAATTATTATTAATTAATGTAATTAACGTTAAACTTTACAGAAGATTTAAGAAGAAACTAGAAAAGATTGACATACCGTTGTTTGACGATTATATAGCAGAGAACGTAAAATAACATCATCATAAATAAAAAAAAAAACAATTTTTAGATAACGTTGTTTGACCTTAAGCCCTTATATATATGAGGACCCTGTTTAGGCAATCTTCAGTTTTTGGAAAAGTTTTTTTTATTTAATAACCACAATGAACACAACTAAATACACGTTCTGTCGAAATGCATTAAGTTAAAAATGTCCAATTATTATTTAAATTCAGCTTAAGATTTTGAAAAAAGAATGACTTCCTATATTTGTGTGGAAAGAAAAAACGCATTGTCCATCAATTTTTGTGAATTTTCTTTATTTTTTTTTTTAATTATCAGATCAGGAAAATAACATCAATATATTGGTCATCATGCATTTCAAGTTGGCGTCAATGTGACTTTGACTAAAAATTATTAAAAAACGTTTTTTGTGCCTCCTGTAAACTTTGTTCTGGGTGGATTAATCCATTTTTGGCCATATACGGTCGATATATATATAAAATATTTTTATTCAAGACTCATATCGTATCATCACATTATTTTTATATATATTCTGCAGATAAAGCTTTTTTTCTAAGAGTACGAATATAATTACAATAGTATATTGACTTTCTTCTTATCGTGTTCACTTATTTTAATTTTATTTGAAGAATGAATTCATATATTTTTTTAATGTATTGGACATCAAAAGTTTATCAATATAGCCGCTATCTACTTATGTAATATAGAATATGGCCATTTAAAGTAAAATCAAAAAGCAATGCTAATGTGGAAAACATTGACTATAAACAACAAAATCGTTTCAAGTATTAGCATTTTATGTATTTGTGAGTTAAGTCTAAATAGATTTCGTTTTACAAGTAATTACGGTTGAATGTATAAAAATTGTTACCAAGTTTATTATTTATATCTTATTTGCTGTACGAGTATCTTACAATATATTCGTAATTAATTATTATTTAATATTAGTTTACATTTTATCATGTCAGCATCTTAAATAAATAATGTGTGGAAAAACTTAATTAACAGTTAATTTAAAACATTGATCCACTTGAAACAAATTAAGCATTAAGTGCCAAAAAATAGTATGCAAAAATGTGCCATCGCCCATACCCTAAATTTATGTTCAAGTGCCAAAAAAAATATAAGATATTTTATGGATATTCAAAGATGGACTTGGATTTAAGAAACAGCATGTATATTTTTCAAATAGGCACTAATTGCCATTTGGTTTCAACTGAAATTAGTTTTTTTAGGCTTGGAAAGATTTAAAAGATTAAAAAAGATGATTTTTAGTTGTTATGTTTAATCCATTAAGAATCTAATAACATTGTGCTTCTATAAAAAAATAAACGAATTAATCATTAAAACCACTGTATCTAGGATTCAGATTTTTGACACTTAGTACCTATTTTATTTCGTGTATTACTCTTACTATTCAAGTTTTATCAACTCAATACATTTTTTTCTTTCAAAATTTACAATTAATCAAATATATTCATCATTAGTATACCAAAGCATTAAAATGGATACTCAGTGTATCATATTAAGAAGTACTGAGCATGATTCAATAGTGTAGTTTTCCTTCTTATTGGGTTCATAGGCAAGAGACTCTTATGCCGTTCTTCTATGATCGGGCATCTCTTGTATACGTTTGTCCATATAACAAGAAAAATAAATAATGTAAGCTTTTTTGAGACTATTATTGACACATTTTTTTGATCTTTTTTGACTTTCTTGTATGTAATGAATCCTTTCTATATTTTCTTGGCTTATTAAGTACTTTAATTTTATACTTCATGCATGAGTGTGTTATTATTATATTGACGTTTTCAAGAGCCCTGTATGTTTTTAGGGTATATGTGTTTATTGCCACAAATTTAAATAACTCCACCAAGCTTTTCAGCAATCGTTACCATGTAAAAACTTTGATAAAAACGGATAATCATCATTTCTTTCCTAATTCTAATCTTTGCATTAATATGCATGGCGGTACCGTCTCGTACTGGTCCTACCCTAATAAGGAGGCCCAAATGCAGTATTTATGGTGGAATTAGACCTTTTTTTAAAACAATCACAGTTTATATTAGTTATAACTAAAACTCATTATTTATTAATTATTACTCGTACGGTTTTCCGACAAAACATTTTTTCTCTTACATTTTTATGGTACAGAGTAAATTTTTTTCTCTGTATTTGACGTATTTTGGTATACTATAGCCTTGGCGTTTAGTTTATAGAACATTTTATATTTGAGGGGTGTGGTGTAGAAGTTTGGTAACCCACACTTAGGTAGAATTATATTTTATTCAATTTTTAGCCTATTTATTAACAATTTTATATTTCTTCATTCAATTTTTCAATTCAGGTGCCTAAATAATAATCTTGGTCCACAACTTACTTTTTCAGTATATTTTTAAATATGTAACAAACCATCAAGTGCGATTATTATAGCATTATCTCGTTGTGGGTTACCAAATTGTTACACCACACCCCTCATTTTATATATTAATGTACTTTAGTAGGTGTTTAATTCATACATATGAAATTTAAAAAAAAATCTATTATAAAAACGTACAAATCATAATTAATTCTTTTCAATATTTTTATAATAAAATTAATAAACAATAAAAATAACATTATATCATCACCTGACAAACGATACCTTGCCAAAGAGGAACTGAGTATATTGTAATTAAATTTCATACCCAAAGCTTCCGTGTTCATAGGCGATAGTCTCAGTAATGCTTGGGGTGTTGGAGTATACATGTCAATAGCATTGCTTTTATACGAGTAGCTTTCGCTAACAGCTTTGGTCACGGAATCGACAATCCTTTATTCAAGTGACTTGTATACTCGTATTGATGAATTGCACCCAACATCTCAGCGTGGAATTGTATGTAAGTAGTATTTATTGAAAACTTTAATAACGGATATACGAAAAGAATTAATCTTTATTTTTTTATTATTTAGACTGATTGAAGTTTTTTTTCTGTACTTAATGTTTTTAACTTGTGTAGAAAACAGTATTTTAAATAGTGTTTTTTAGATATTTTTATAATTGCTTATATACTACGTTATGGTACTAATACGTCAACAAGGACCTCGCTAAATCTCAATGCTATTAGTTTGAGGTGTTCCGTGAAGAAGCGGGATTTATAACTTATGTAACAACTCAATAATTATGAAACCATAATGAGCTTTTCGGTGACGGTTCAACACAAAAATGCCATTTGTAATGCGAACATAATTCAGTCCCTATTACGCAGTTGGAAGAAATTTGTATCACATTTAAAAATATTTAAATGTCGCCTTCACACCCCATCAAAGCTAAGAAAATGGATTATTGAAGAAGTTAATGCCATATCCTGTATGTATGAACGAGGTGTACACAATTTCAGAGACTTCTCCAAAAGTGTATTGCTGCTAAAAACCATCATCTTGAATACATTATTTTCCAAACTTAATGATATATATGTTATGTACTATTAACTTCCAAAATAAAAACATTTTTTCTTTATATACCCATATAACTTTTTTAAAACCCTTAAAAACTATTTAAGCGGTTTGCTGTATCTTGTATGATGTATATTAAAAAGGTATAAATTATTGATTGTATATCTTATATTTTTTTCCTTATTAAAAAAAATTCATAATTTAATAAAATTAAACAATATTTGTTAGTAATATTTTAATATTATACATCTATAAAAGATGGTGGTAATCAAAAATCTCCAATACACTCATAATACTCGTATATAATACATACAATTAAAGAATATACCATTCATTACGCCATCTCATTACAACAAACAAAAAACCTGTATATTATTTAACAAAAGTACCAAAAATCTCTATCTTTTATCCGCTATGCTGTTTCACCTTCGCATCTCCATTTTATGCCGTAAAATTAATACATGAAAAAAATAATGTTAACATTTTTTTATGTACTCCAAATACACTTAAATAACTTATAGTATCAAATAGTTTCATACACTTTTCACTCATATTTGTGAATTATTAAATTTCCGCTACACATTTTGTTGTTTAAATAATAGAAAAGCATTTCAACAAATCCGTTATTTCTAACCTTCCATAAACTGCGTGTATCGCCATGAAACATCTTACGGAATGCTATTATTGACCGTCTTATGAAAACGATCATAATTTATTTTACGATATAAAATAATAATGCTATACGAACAAGTGGCAAATGTCATTCAACCGGACTGATCGTTCACCTGATGCTCCTCATAAAGCAAAGGTTACTGTAATAATCGTAAATACGTTTGCAATTGTTGTACCTCATTGTATTCATATTGATTTTTTCGTAGTTTGTCTAATGCATTTTTTTCTAAGATTTTTGCATAGACAAACAAAAACATCAATCAATAAGTTGTTTTTTTATGTTATGACCGTTTTTTTTTTGTTTTATTGAAACTTAAATATTTTGCATGTAAGTTCTGTGCAAAATATCATTTTTTTCTTCAACGTCAGATAAAATTCAATCTAATGAAAAATACATATAATAATAGTTTCTATTATTTATTTAATGATTAATATAATATGTATGGTTGTATATTTAATTATATAAAAGAATATGCAAATAATTTACAAAGAAGTTTTTTAGTCAATCTCTAATTATAGTAATTGTAACTACGAAATACTTGATATAAAAAACAAATATGTTGATATTATTAAAAGACAAATCACACAACATCGGATTTCATTTGAGTATATATTTAGAAATACAGATACAATAATAATATACAGAATTCTTTTTCTGAAAAAAAAAACAAAATCAGCTACACGCTAGGCTGTAGGCAGTTATTATATTCGACCGTGTTTAGGTAAAAAGGAGTAACCGCCATAAAAACAAAATGATAGTGGGAACAAAAAACGTATTTTAATGATTTTTAGCCAACGTCACATTAACACAAACTTGAAGTGCATGATGACAAATAAATTTATGCTTCATTTTTATGATCTGCTAATAAGAAAGTTATTAAAGAAAAATGATTAAAATTTACGTTTAACACATTTTTTTCTTTACGTTAAAACGTAGTAAATCGTCCTTTTTTCAAAATTTAAAGCTAAATTTCGATAATAATTTTGCATTTCTGGCTTAATTCCTTTTGATAGACTGTATTTAGTTGTTTACATTGCAATTTTCATATAGAAGCACTTTTCAAAAAACTCAGCGTTATGCCCTTTTACCTAAACAGAGTCGAATTTTAACATTCCATATGTGTTGGTAATACATTATTTAGTCAAACCAAACAATACGATTTTATTTTTGGATAATTTAGTAATCGGAATACGATTAGGTTCAATATAGAGAACACTGTGATATGTAAAAACCGTGACATATTAAGTTTTTATTGCTGAATATAATAAAATAAGAATATTTTACCGTTGTTTGCAAAACATTCAAACAGCAAAAAAATAACTAATCAAAATATACTAAGTGTTCAATAATTGACTTGTCGAAGGAAATGAGAAAAAAAAATGTTTATTATCATTACCTGTACAAATCGGCTATCACTGTCATGTCAGACTCTGACGAACTAGGAGAGTCCGTACTAAAATAACAATTAATCAAGCTATTCCGATTATACCGTATTGATTTATGTTCCATGAAAATGCACTAAAGAAGCTCTGGACGTTTGTTGATATCCATTTATTTTACTTAGCATAGTCTGCATACAATGTCAGGTTTCTAATGAGTATTTAATTAAATTTCTGATACTTCAATTAAGAATCTGTAAGCAGTCTTGAGGTAATTAATCGATTTATTTGTAAGTCGATTCTCGTCTATGCTGATTTATATTGTAGCCACACACGCACTCTGGCGGAAGATTGAGTAAATAATTTTCTTTGCAATTTTCGTAAATACGCATTGTATTAATTATTATGTCTTACTGAAAACTTATGTCAATTTGTGAGTTTAAAAAAACATGTCAGACGAAGCTTTTAAATGTTTTAAATATACAAAAATATAGTGTACTGAGTAAAAATATAACTTAATCATATTAATAACTGTATACTGAAACTGTATTTAATTCAAACCACGAGTAAAAAATAAGATTTAAATAAAACAAATGAAACAAATTTTTTCTTTTCATTTTATAGTATTTTCTTTTTTTGTGAATAATGTATTTTGTCTAATTATTTTAAAAGATTGATTTTATTTGTCTTTAAAGATGATGCTTATTGCACATTATTATTATATTATATATATATTTTTTTTTATATACGAATGTATTTAATCTTTTATTTATACATATATCAATAAATTAATATAAATAAATTAGGTAGACGTACAAAATTATATAATAAAATAAAAATCAGACTTGGAGTCGGAATCTGTAAATTTTGAACTGACTCCACAGCCATAGTTATAAAGGCATATTATATGTTAAAAAATAGATATTTTTAATAAATAAAATCGTATTTCTACATTCGACTTTTATATAGGTAAATATTTGTTCAAACTTGAAAGATACTTATTGTAAATTAAATAAAGAAAAATTATCAGAATAATTATATATCAGTAACCTAGAACAGAACCGTATTAACTCCAAAATTTTCAAAAATCACTTGATTTTTTAATCGTCATGCATTTGCTTTTTTTAAACTATTGTTAACACAAATCTTATATCAAATATTTCCTGAGATATTGCGTTTTAAATAATATTAAATAAATGGAATCAAATAATACTGAAATCCTTTAATACAAATGACTCTATTGAGAAAGTTATGATATTATGTGAATTAATAATATTCAGTTCTTAGGTAGTGATATATTATACATATTTTTTTATCTATTTCCAAATTTTAAATCAATAAATTGCAGAAAAACGCTAATGGTAAATTTAAAACTAATTTGGGAAATTTTTAATTTTTACCAACTAATATATTTGAGGACAGTATAAATATAAGTACTACTTAAATTTACTATAATTAAGTTATTTTTTTGGTAAAACTATCATTCACTAATGACCAAAATTAAAACAAACTGTATTTACGTTTAGTAAGCATTAAAAGTTTTCAAATTTTTATTCATTTGTATTCTAGCCAGGACACAAACCCAAAACTTGAAAGATTTGAAACCAGGACATTGACCAAATTGAGCTAATAATTGATAATTATTCCTCGTAAAAAAACTGTCAAAACAATCTTCACAATGTAAAGATCCATATGCTTTGTTTTGGAGCGGATATGGTTAAAAATATAACAACACGTTATTATTAATAATTAAATATTATTTTATACAATAATGTGCACAAATTGTTTTATTATATTTTATCCTTCAAATAAGCTGCAAAAAGAAGTCTACAAACTATTGTAAACACATAAATCCAATCAAAATATATAAATAATTTTCCAAAGACTATCTCACTAAAGTAGAATGTATCATTACTATAAATAAAACATGATCATCACTCTATACGAGTATATTAGTTTTATTTTTACATAAAGTCATAAAGGTTTTTGAAAATAGGGTACTTCTAAGAATATTTGAGCTAGATAAAGAAAACCAAAAGCTTCACATTTTTACTTTTGCAAAGCTCTGCGGCCAATTTAGTCTCATATGGGTGGGTTGTGTTTTTAAGTACAATGAATCTACTTTTAAGAATGTATTTGAAGAATCTCTAGTAGGTACTTGGTTCGTCTCCGGTAGCCCAGAATTAGATCAGTGTATAGCGCTACGAGAAATGAAAAATGTTGAGTGTAAACGACTGAACGGAGTTTATGCAGGAAGGCCATGGTCCTGAAGAGATTGTAGCGTTATATATTAATAATAACCCTTGAAAATTGTTATACATTCGGTGATAAAAGATTTTTTAATTTTATCTTCGAATTAATCACAAGTTGTCAATTTAATTATTCAGGCTTTAAGGCTTTATCACGTCCACTGCCCAATCGGCGCAATCGCCAAACAACGCACAATATAAATTTCACCCGCGAAAGCAGCCTTCTCTGAAACTTTTGTTATTAATCGAAAACTCGGAGCATTAATAACGCAAAGAGTTACTCCGACGTACATAAATATTCCCTTCGACAAGGCAAGTGTTGTGAGCTTTGATTTGTGGGCTTTTTTAGCAACCTGTTCACTTAGCCTGCTGCCAAAGTGCTTACGGTAATAAGCTCCGAATGCGTTTTACGAGTGTTCGCATTTTGGACAACGGTTAAGTTTTATTGTTACCAGCTTAAAGTATATTTAAGTTTAAATGTAATAAATTATTCACATATTAAAAAGAACACTATTCTTTGTCATTTTTTCTCTGATGGTACAAATATTTCACATATATTTTCAGTGATTTCATCCATAATAAATATAATATTGTTATTATTTATGTTATATCATACATTATTAGTATTTAAAATCACGAAATTGGTTATCAAATATAATTTTTATTTTGTTTCTGAAATATTTATGATTATTATCAAATGCTCGTAACAGCAATTAAGTATTTTTGTTAACAGATTATAAACATTGCAAATTATTAGTTCAACGCATTTATAATATGAGGATATAAAAATAACATAAATACAAAATAAAATGCGAGTTACAAATAATTAATACAACAGGTAAAAAATACGGTAAAATTAAAAAGTGGAAAACATAAAATATATTTATATCCGAGGAAGTCTACCAATTCAGTTATTCAAAATTAATTCATAGAAGAAAATTTGCTTAAACTTATTCTCACTAAAGTGGAAGATATCGATAGCTGAGGTTATAGCTCTCTGGTTTGTTCTACATTTTTGGATAAAAAAAATAATGTTCTCTATTTCTCAGGCAGTTATTGAGCACATAGACATTAATATTAGCCAGAATGGCTATTTTCCTCAACACCGCGAATTCATTAAAAAAATACACGGCTATGTAAAGAGTATTTTTCAATTTAAACAATAATTAAGCATATCGAAGTATCAGTTGGGTAAAGCCACGGTAACCATACACCCTCAGATACAGAAGTTTCTGAACCTTCTCCATCATGAGGTCATATTTCAACCGCTGCTGAGCCCAGACAACAGAACCGCTTTTACGCCTGCTTCCAAAGAATGAATTACACATAGCTTTAATTACTGATATACATGTGAAGACCTTGGAAATTTGTATGACAAAACCTAACATCTACAATTCTTTCTTATATGTGGCAGTAATGTAGTCATTAAATTTTATTTATAATCAAACATGTTACCAGGACCTCTGACATGATTTTGCGAAAAAATTTTGCCATCCATGAAATACTGAAAATATACTATTTTTTAGCTCTAGTAAACGATTGAATTTAATAATACTTATTTATTCAATAATTTTGGCAATAAGATGTAAGTCTACTGTTGCCAATAGTTGAGTATTCTTCTAAACTTTTTTAAAATCTAATTTTACTGTTTAGAATATTAGCTATTTTATGTGTTTTTACTCATTTATAAATACAGAACACCTAGCAAAGTTATTTCATTGGAATAAAATACTATATCAATGTATTATAAAATAAACCGCATATTATATCTGATATAATATTATTCTACATCACGATTCAGTTCTCATATGTGTACATAATATCAAAAGTCAAAAGTCCACGCGTGCTTTGTAGAAATTCGAATAAGCGAGATTCTTACTAATCCATCAAAATTATGATCATGACATGCCATCAAAAGATTCAAAATAATTCATGTGAAATGTATACCCGTTCAGAACAAACGCAGGGGAGGAGGCCATGGTTATAATTAGTCATCACGATCAGTCACAATCAATACATTTCTTGAAAAATTAGCCTTTTGGCTAATTATTATGTAATATATAAATAATACGACATGCTTATAACTTTAAAAATATCATTAAATTATCCACTTAAAGTATATTGTTAATAGTTTTCTAGTATTAAAATAAAACACTTTTTTTCCAATTTTATTATTGTTGCAATAATGAAAATAACTAAAACTGATGAAGTACCAAACTGTGCTCACAAAATCATGGGACAAAAAGATCACACTAACAAATTTTTCGTTCATTGTATCGTTTTAAATATATATTTAAATTTGTTCCATAGTAAGTTTTGCACTATTATTTTTACCGTGAGAACTATTTTAAATTTAAATAAAATAATTTCAAATATTTTCAATCCACTATTTTCAATTTAGAAAAATTAGAATATAAAAACTGAGGAAAATAGAAAATCACTATATTGCCAAGAAGTGTTACAATTATTGAAGTACATTATTCTTAGATGAGTCCACAGAATATTGCCACAAAGTTAGATTTTGTAACAAGAATGTTAACACGACAATAATTGAGAATTTGATAATTAATATTATTTTTTAATACTTTCATATCCGATTCAAAATAGAGCATATGGATATTTTATAGTGTGAATATTTTATTAACAGGTTTCTACGGGTAATAGATTAGTTCAATAGTTGTGACTTTATGTCCTGTTTGATGGTTAGATTTTGCTATCAATTATTTTTACATTAATGTATGAACTCTGCTTGTAATTATTAAAAGTTTGATATAAAAATGATATAACTATATATTAGTAAACTTTAATTTTATTGTCTTTGCCTAATAAACCAACCTAAAATATCTTTGTTATTTTTTTAGCTTAAAATTTTTACTGACTGTCTTCTGAAGTTTTATATTATGAATGCATTTGTAATTACAATTATTGCAAACTGTTTATTATACACTTATCAAAAATTATACTTCGATTGTGACTAATATGACAGTTGAGTGATAAAGCTGCAATATTATACGGTGTTTTACTAAAATAAATAAAGTTATTTAAATAATACATAAAATAATCGCTTTACACCCTATCCCAACTCATTTTTAGATCCACCCTTGTGAATCCGGTAAAGTGTTGAAAACGACCAAGGCATCTCAAATAACATCTTCACTTAACTCGGCAAACGGGCAAAGCGTTTCGCACACCTTGCTGCAGATATCACGTCCAGCTATAATGGATATTTCACATAGATGCGATGATGTTTCGACCTTATCCTGTGACCTTCCCGCAGTTAGGGTTGGCGCAAACACTTGCTCGACAAAACGTAAATATTACGCAATGTTATAAATACTACATGTTACTTTATTTCGGATTAAGTTTTTTTCTAAAAGTTTGATTGTAATTTTAGCAAGCCTCGAATTAAGTTATCTTAATATTTCTGATACATGATATTAAATCAATAATAAAATATAAAAGGCATTTGGGGTAGTAGACACAAAAATACTACTATGCTTATTACATTAAATTTCTCTTCTATATTTAAAAAATATATTATTATTTGGTTATTTTGGCCTTGTTAATTTTATTTTAAATAGATATTTTCAAAAGAGTTGTAGGAAAAACTCAAAATATATAAAGTTGTACAGAAATAACTGTTTTTTGTGCTATTTTACAACGTTGGTATAAACAAACAGTTTTTCTTATAATACCTTAAATACGTGTTTAGATATTATAAAATGAGTTGTTCCTTTCTTGGTATTACTCATATATAATTGATATATATATCGAGCACTAAGGTAAATCAATGTAATAATAATAATTTGCGTACCCCTAAAAGCAATGCATTTGGAGGTGATTGTGGCAGGTTGCAAGTTGTATTGTTGGGGTCACGTGGGTGCAACGCGCGTTTGCAACGCACCCAAGTTCATTTGACAAGACTGTACTGGAGACAGTCTTGCATAATTATTTTTAATAATTATCATATTTTATTTGACAAAACATTTTAACCGCAATGAAGCAATATAATTAATGGGTATCTATAAAATAGTCTAATTATGCAACTAATTATAGTAAAAAATGTAAATATCTTGATTTTAAAATCAATTTTATTAAATACATTCAAAAGAAAATTAACTATAATTTCCTTATATTGTAATATAGCAATAAAAATGATATTGACAAAGCCAAGATTGATTTTAAAGATACTTACGTTCACTCATTTTTATTGGCAAAGAGTAAAAAAATATTTAAAATGTGTTTTTTTTTAATAATAAAATCACTTTTGAACGTTGTATAAAAACAGTGATACACAACTAGACTAGTAATAGTCTAGTTGTGTATTGTGTATTGTTGTGTATTAGTTAGTAAAATTGTATAATAATGCTAATGTACGTTTAAAAAAACTATTACAAAGATTTTGTATAACTGGTAACTTAAGGGTAATGAGTAGATGTTTCATGTATCTGTGAATTTGAGGGATTAAGTTAAATAATCCTATCATTAAAAGTGCAACTTTACAGAAGAGCCAACAGAATTTAGAATTCAACAAAGGAGTTTATTTAAAACTAAATATTCAAATATTAAAATTTCTTGTTGTTTGATAATTTTATTTTTCTTGTAAAGAGAGCGCTAAAAGTTAGTCTTTTTAAATTAAGCAAAGGCAGCTTTATGTAATTAACATTAAATGCCCCCTAGACGATCAATATTATACTCAAAATATTGCTCAATAATTAATATTGTACAATAATATTGACAGTCTGTAGGCCGCATT
>JAPMAE010000932.1:0-20903 GCA_036584705.1 Rhyacophila sp. 25_7 | reverse complement strand
ACAAATCAGGTGGATATTTGAGAAACCAAACGGTTTTAAGATTTGTACGATATTTCCCAAGAAAATGATTAAAAATAAATATCAAAATACTGTTTTGATATTGGGAATGATGTATGGACTATCACAGCAAAAGTTAAAAAGATCAGTTGGTAATTATTAAACTGGGATCCCAAGATTCAAATCCATTTATAAATAAATATTTTACCGTGTATCGGTATGAATTGATGCAAGTTTTATAATCATTTATGTCAAGGGTTTCCAAACGGTCGATCGCAAAGCAAAATTTGGTCTATCCCAATTATCTTTTAAAATGAATATATTTAACTTCGAAGAACCAAAAAAGTAGCTACAACATTTTTAGAAGTCGATTGCCATGAAAATTAAAAGTAGCTCCCAGCCTCGGGTTGCCCAAGTTAGGTCCCTTTGACTCGAGCGTATGTGAAATGTTCTTAGGGTAAAAAGGAATACACGCTAGTGAAGCAAATGTTATGTAAATATTAATAGACTATGATTCATCTTGCCTCTGTTTTCCTGGTTATCTTGGAATGATGTGATGAAGGGGGAGTTATTAGTCTGATTGGAATTAACGGAGTCTTCATTGATTAAGTTCTTGGTTATTGTTTCTACCGACAAGTCAATCATTTGGTTGGTACTATTTCCGTCGTTCTGCTGACTGATGAGTGGTTGGATTTGCGTTCCACCGTTTGTGTTTACGTCTATCAAAAATGGATTGTTACTATTGGCAGTGTTCAACATGTCCAAATCTGATATGTCCAAGAGATTATTTGTCACATTATTTTGTTTCCTGAAAAATAATAAAAATGCAATTAGTGGTTTTGTTATTTTTACATGCCTAAGGCACACTGCCACTCTCTTGCATAAAACACGACTACAACGATTGAGTGACACATTAGCCTTTGGACAAGCGTTTGTGTCCAAAAATGTGAAGCAAAAAAGTAAACTTTTAATATGCAACTGCTGGAGTGGCTATGGGCCTTAAAAAATATGTATATGCAGTACATATTACATCGATTATAAGACGCATGCTTTCCCCTATTTTTGTGTCTGTATTTATAGAGCATCTTGTACTAGATGGTTTCTTACCAAGGTATTTTTTTTTTTACTTAAACTTGAAAAATAAGGGTGCAGGTGTCTTATTATCGGAGTAACACGGTATTTGATTTACTAACTGCAGAATTAAATATTGACTCTTCTTGACTAATGGATGAAAACAAACTGAATTAGTAATTAATTACATAGTTTGTAATCATAATATATATTGGGGTATCATGAGCAACAAACAATTATTTTAATATGAAATATAATTAGAAATACATAGATCATGCATATATTTATTGAAGAACAAAACGACATTTTCTATCGGTTATGACATTTTCAACTGTCCATAGTTAGTTTTATATTCTAAAGCCATGCTTTATCAATTCATTTATATGAATATCTACGTATATACAATCTATCTATACAGTCTTCGTAATTGAGCTGTAGTTAATCTTTTCGTAATAAAAATAATACTTAATAATATGCGAAATATATTATTTTATTTAATTTATACCTCCCACCTATTTAATTAACATAAAAAGTTTATCTACATGCCACAGTAAAAGGAAAATATTTCCGGTAAACTAAAATATGTTTGTTGATACATTTAAATTACAAAACTAAATAAATTTTAATTTAAGCAATTATTTATATCTGATAGTGTTATTTTGCACTGTTGAAATTTACAGAAATATTTTCAGTTATTGACTGTTCCTACAAACAATGAAATTATATTTATTTGATACTTAAAAATGACAAATGATTCTCCTAGAATGTTTTTTCCGAATAATATATTTTAAGCTTCGTAACTAACAAAAAATATTTAATCGATTCTGTGGTTTAGTACTGCGTAAATTGACTGGATAATGTATGAAAAAAGTATCAACATAGGATTACACTGTTATTTATTGTTTAAATACCATTCAATTTTTATATTGATCTATACAGCATTATTTTACCCACTACAAGGTCATTTTCACAATAATTACAAGAGTTAGTACCAACGATCTACATTTTTAGAATATAATCAGTACCCTATCAAGTAAAATAGGTTGAAATTGAATACTAAAACGTTGATCATGCAAGCCGTATCAACTAAAAACGATGAAATGCTTCGAAAAAAATAATTGAAATATCATTTGTTTCAGAGAGGACGTCGGTTGAGTTGTCTATCTGTAACTGGTCAGATAGGCCAAACTGCAGATACGGTTACGACTACCAGACTGCTGAGCATGTCTTGTGGGAGTACCCGCTTATGCATTCATCTCGTACGGAGTTGTTCACCAGAATCCGCCCTCACACGAGTCCTATAGGGCACGCGAACATGGTATTTTTAGTAAATGTGCGGCATCTTACGGGGAGCAATTTTGCAAATTACTCATCGGTCACGAGCCTGGGTAGCCGGTCTGACTGAGTCGTCAGCACTACGGAGTGCATAAGGCACCTCATGCCACCAAGGACCGAATGACGACGCAGAATGGTACCCATTCTCATTATTTGCTAACTAAATTCTCTCTTTTAGCACACTGTGCATAGTGATACTGTCCCGTGCGACTCCACTACGGGCATGTTTAAAATCAAAATGAGGAAAATAAAAAAATATTGCTTTCGTGAAGGGTCAGACGGGTGACCGCGCATAATTACGGTTATGAGTACTGGCAGATCAGTGGTGGGTCTTTCAAAAATCTGTCTATCCGTAAAATGATATTAATATATTTGTATACTTAGTTAACTATTAATGTAAATTTTAATATATTCATGCCACATTTACTTGCCTGCCTGATCCGAACAACCCCATAATAAGCAGCGGAAAGTGTCAAGAGTAAGGACAGCTTTAGATAGCTGATGGTACTTCGTAAAGCGAGCTCGCTATCTGAATGAAACTAGCTGGAGTAACCTATAACTCAATTCAAAATGTCTACCACTCACAGTCGTATGCAGTTAAAACCAAATAATGTCTACCCAATGCTTATATGCTACCGGTGTTGCTTTATAGTAGTAAATCATGGCACCCTATGAAGTGTTAAAATAATTGTGTATAGCGTACGGTGGTATAGCTATACGCGAAATAAATTGAAAAGTAAACGGACCATCCAGCCTCTCATCACATCCAAAGTAAATATGAGACGTTGAATTGGTTTAACTATGTGCTGACAATGCAGGAATCGCGTGTCATCCAGGCATGCCTCTTCTCCAGGCCAACCGGACTCCGTTATCCCGTGAGGTCGTTGAATACCATCCACATATTGTGTTTGGAGGAGCTACGGGATATCGGCATGAGAAAATACAAGAAAACTATCCAACAAGAAACGACATTTCATGTCTACGAGTATATGCTTCTGACTAAGAGGCAAAAATAAATTTATTCACATCTAATCAAAGGAAGTAAGACTTGTTCTAAATAAATTTCTGATTTGCTACGAAGAGGTCATTTGTTTATTTATTTTTTTATATTTTCTACTTCTCTATTATACTTTATTATAGTTATATCTCAAAAATAGAGAAAGTGTAACAATTTCAACGGATACTTTAAAAAGAATAAATTTTCACCATTCACTCATTCCGTGGTGCCCCTGTTTTTTTTATGAACACGAAAAATATCCATATTATGTTCAATTCGTTGAACTGAATATTAATACATTATAACTACTAGAACGATACTCTTACAGTATAGTAATATTTTACTTAAATTGTTGTCAAAAATTACCGTCAATTTTATTATAAAGTCTATCAAACTATTTGATGATGAGGCAGACACTTTAGAATTGATTCGCACCACGAAAAGATCACAGCAATTAATTATCCGATCAAATTGCATGATCATATTGAAAACCTCCGTGTGTCCAGCGCCGACGCCGATGGTGCAATTTCACTGACAGCTCCGAACCCTAGTTGATTGATATTCCAAGAAACAGTCTGAAAGCTCTCGGCAAATAGACCTTGTAGGTTCGAGCTTTTCGAATAAAAGCTCAATCGATAAACGTCGACTGTTTTGCGGAAATGAGAAAAAAAATCGTAATAGTTTCAACGCATTATATCACGACATAATTGATGGTTATCATATTAACAATATCACGATAATGTATAATTTTTATTATATATATTTTGTAAATTAAGGGTCCTTTTTAAGTCTTTTGATCTATGATTATAACGTTCATTAAAAGATAGAACTCTGCCATTCTGGCTAATATTAATATCTATATGCGCGATAACTACTTGAGAAATTGAGAATATCAGTTTTTTCCATTCCAAAGTGTAGAACTAACCTACCAGTAGTTGTGCCAACATGGAAGGCAATGACTATATTATGTTCAATATAATTGTGTCGACTATCGATATCTTCCACCTGAGTGAATATGAGTTTAAGCGGATTCTGTTCTTTCAATTAATTTTGAATAATGGAATAAGGCTCAATAGACTTCCTCAAATATAATATATTTTTTTGTAATATCTAATATATTTTTTCTGTACTTTTATTACCAGTGTTGTATTGCCTACTGTTGTATTATATTTTTTTTATATATTGTGAACGTATTGAACTTGTAATATGTGATGTCCATAATATGTAAAAAAAAAGATATCGAAAAAATGATTAAAATAAATGCTTGCAGTCTTTCGTTTTTACATGTTGAATCATTTGGTCGCGTGAAGCCTGTCTTGTATATTTCTACGATAATTTCAAAGTGATTTTGTTCCTGTATGAATTATTCACAAATTTTATAAACTGAAGGATGGACACCATTAACTGATTATTGGAATGAATGCTTACAGTCCTGATCTAAAAAGTTGAAAGTTTTGTGAATGTTCGCAAATATATTAATAAAACAAAAATTTTGGCTTAATTATGTTACAACAACTATCATAACCGTTTAATTACATTTTTTTAAATACAATATATTTTTACCAAAAAGGTGATTAAATGCATGAAATGAAAGAAAACACAAATTTTCCTTCATTTTTTTTTAATTTTTATAATTTTGATTCTTATATAACTTTGTCGTCGCGGCATTGACGGGGTTGTTTAGCGCGGGATTGTTTTGCGCGGCTTTGTCGAGGCGGCTTTGTCGGAGCGGTTTAGTCGGGGTGCCATTTATTTGGTATGCAGTAGAATGTTCAAGTTTCTTCTGTTATATTATAATCGAAAGCTTTTATTATTTGAGTATTTCATTTAATAAAAGCATTAAGAAGTCTATTGAGGTGAATAATTCAATTGAAGAAAATCAGATGTCGAATTTATAATGTGACCGCGATAGTTATGATTTTGTATGAAACAAAAAGAGATCCATGTATAAAAAATACGATACCATGAAAAATATTTTTATGATTCAAATAAATTTGAGAATTTCGCATCCAAATTAACGCTAAAAAAATCTTTCTTAACATACTTAATCTCTTAAGACTATAGAAACTTGTATGGTCATGTTGGTAGATGCAATAGAATTAGAACATTCAAAAATATTTTAGAACACTCCAGTTGATTTTCGGTGCCTGGCCCATTCTTATAAGAAATGTGTAGATAATATTAGGCACGTAAAGAATGTAAGAGTGCCGAGCCTCTGATGCTCAAAGTTTTTATTTTGTATGCTTGTTGCATGATAATGCACGTCTCCATACAACCAAAGCCACAAATCAACTCTAGGATTCATTAGATTCAAATATTATCAACTATTTTGCTCACCTCTGGCACCTTCAGATTTTAATCTATTTACCTCTCACGAGTGAAAAAAGGTTTTCAACAGACGATGACGTCCAGATCATCGTCAAACAAAGGACCAAAGAGGTGAAGGAAACAAAGCTATAGGAAAACTTATCTCTGGACTCACAGAGTGCATTAAAGGAAGACGACTACGTCGAAAAATGCTGTTTGCTATATGTGTTTTATACATATATGAATTTGTAATTTTTTCAAAAATATATTGTTTTTTAATTGAGTACTTTTTGGACGTACCTCGAATTACTCGTGTAAGAGATGAACAAATGCTGAGTGTAGGAGACTGGAGATATATGGTTATTGACCGAGAAGCTTACAGTGTAGTTGGAGAATCAACCATTAGCCTGAATGGATCCTAGCACAATTTTAATTGTACAAATATAGACTTTTTGATTATTTTATTTATTGTTACCTTCCACGCTCAAACAAATTAAGTTTTCACTGTTAATTATTAACTATTTTCAATTCAATACTGGTTTCTGTTCATTAATTAAATTAGTAGGAATATTCATATAAGACAATCTTGAAGGTGTTTCTTTGAATTGGCTTAAGATTTAATTTAACAGTAGACGTGTTGGCATAAAGAGCTTTGAAAACTTGACGAAAGCGAGTTGACAGAGGACGATCGTTTCTGCGCGGTGACATCAAAAAGAATATCATTATAATCTCGACATTTCACAATCAGAGTATATTGACAGCCTTGAAACACGCGAAGGCGACCGAAAGTTTTGCAACTAGATCGAAATTTCAGTCACGTTTTCGATTAATTCAGTAATTTTAAACCACAGTTTTCAAAAGATACTAAAAAGGTATATTTTTCAGAAGAATAGACCGTTAAGTTTAATGAGGAAGTACTTAGTAATTGAATCAACTAGTCACTTATTTAAAAAATTGTATATATCTCCAAATAAGTGTAACTACATATGTATATGCTATATACATCTCTTATTAAATATAGAATTCATTTATTACCAGTTAAAACATAACAAGAAGTCCTTGGAGAGATTACCAAATATTATGAGGAAAAAATATTTACTTTGACCGAATCAAAAAAAACTTTGTTTGTACGAGTATACTTATCGATTATGGGGCAAGTATTTTTTTCCGTGGCGGTTGATCTGCTGACCGATTCAATTCGAAGTTAAATCGATGTATCGAAAATATTTAATAAAAGTAAAAATTGTTTCAATGTATCATTATAAAAATACAAAGAAAGCATACTATAGTGTGATAACTTATAGATATATATATTTATAAACAGACTGGTTACGAATGTAGTCAATGTTTACTAAGTTAATTTATATATGCTATGAGGGGGAATCAAAACATATATTGAAAAGCGAGAAAATTATGTTAATAATACTATGTGTTCGTTGATTCTAAAAATCGATTAAACTAATTTCTACTAAATAAATGGGAAACCTTTTTGACTCCCGTACTTAATATAATTTTACTTAATAAATTAAGCATTTAATCAAAACCACAGAAAACGGGTAATATTTCTATCAAGTAAAGCTTATAATTTGATACACTACCTCTAAATTAAAATTAAATAATTTCGTATCTATCGGCACTATGTCAATTTTCCGAAATTGAAATATCGACATAGAGTAGTATATCTTGCGACGCTCTTTCCAGTGATACAATCAATTATGTTGTAACCCTACTAGAAAATAATATAACGAAAGGAATATTACACTATGTTATATATTATCCGAGGGCAGCAACGCCAAAACGACTTTGAACAGCCTTAGTGACAAAGTGTCATTTTTGATATAGTGTAATTATGCCAGATACAGAATTATATCAGACAACTTATTACCACATAAAAACATAATCAATGTTAATTTTTTATGATTTATTAAATAAAAAAAACATTTCTGTGATCACATTTATTTTTAACGGCCTCTATAATCGAACGGGTTATATTTTTTATTCAAATAAAATTTAATAATAATAATATCTGATCGCAAAGTTTTCCAGGGCCAGCCCCAGTCGATAGTATCAATCATTTTTTATCGGATGAAACCGCCAAGTTTACGTAGCACATCCATCTGAGGAAGACACTTTTCATTAAGAGAAAACTTTGCCGTGAGATCATATCGCATTGACAAGTGTTCTCGCATAGATATCTGGATTCTGAAATGCGACGTCCAAACTTTGCCTCTTGTAATAAAGTCCTCACAATGTTCAAGAGTTATGAATTCTCACCCCTGCAAATTTAAGGGACGTAAAAGTTTTTTACCTTCGACAATTATCAGTGCTCGATTTGGAATAAAATTAAACGAGACAAAACGTCACAATTTAATGAGATTATCAAAAACATTGTATAGATTCAACTGAATTCATCATATCATATTTTTAACTTGAGCTTTTTTGTCCCAAACATAATGGCACAACCCGGCAAGCTGTGAATTTTCAAGCAAAAATAGAACCTAAATATTTCTTTTAAGAGTATATTGAATGTTTATTTGTCATGACTCCGTTTTTAATGATCATATTATCTCTGCGTTTCCTTATTTAAAATCATCCAAATACTCAAATTTACATAGCAAACTACGTTTTAAGTTGTGCGAGTTAACTTACTTCTGGCACTTGAGAAAACTAATATATAAAAAGTAAATGTAATGTTAATACTGTGTATGTAATATTTCAATATCAGTCGCAAATTGTATTTGAAAAATGAAGCAACCAAATGTAAAATAAACTAAATTGTATTATTTAAAAAAACCTTCGACACTGAATTCAGATATAGCGAAATATAATATAACAAAATAAATTATCACCTCTAAACGTATGCGTGTATATAAAACTAAATAATTTTGTACCCATTGTCAAAATAATATTAGAAAAATGTAAATTACATAATTATAATAGTCGATAACTATTATATTACGAGAAAATATTTCAGAACTTCAATCGAAATCAATCAATGTTGAAGTAATATATTCTTTCTACTGCTTTCATATACGCATTGCCTTGCAAACTAAACTATGCATATCTGTTATTCACGCCATTGAATTATATACTCGTATTTTCGAGTGTCAACCGGATTTTCACATTTTAGTACTACATATTTATACAATTAATTGTATGTAATGTTAATTCTTGGCTGAAACCCATTGTATTATTTCCATAGTAAATTGAGAAAGTATCAATAAATGAAAGCGGTTTTGATTTTTTAAATTTATATGTTGTGAAAATAAGTAAACGAACCTGTGATATTACTATATATATATATATATATTTATAGTTTCGCAATCAATCACAAATCAAAATAGTAGTACAACGGTAATTACTTTTTAAAACTGTTTAAAACATATTCTTTCCCGGAATATACATAAGATGCTTACAAAACATTTATCACATTTGACCCAATTTTATTCAAATTCGAGCACTGGATATAAGTAAACTTCTGAACTTTCAATTCGATTTGAATTTATGATTCATCGCATTATCGCAACTAAGTATCTACAAATTGAAGAAAGGGAGCGTAAGAAACTTCAAGTACTAGCTCGTTCTATTGCATTTTTAAACAAAGGTCTAAATTAAGAATAATTTGAAATTGATGAGTGAAAATATTAAAATGCACCATAAAAAGTGAAAGCTAGTATTATTTGTTATTTATTAATAAAAACAATCTATCATTGTATCAATGATAACAGGTATCTCGAAAAACCCAAACTAAAGTTTAAGAAATATGTAAAAACTGTATAAATAATAAATAAGCTTTGTTTCATCAAAATATGAAAAATTAAAATAAAGAGAATTTGATTCAGACCTTTAGTTAAGAGTATTCGGCAAAAATATACCCATAAACGCCTTTAGTTGTATATATTCCACCGCGATATAAGCATCTTCATAATTTCTACGTATATTTTTCACAGCGTACCCTTTTCAAAATTTTCAGCCTTAAAATATTTTAGCGAACTGACAAAGCGCTCAGAAAGCCTCAGGCGGTATACGCCGTGTACCCACCACCAGAGCTTTCTTTAAATAAACGAAACGATTCTAGAATTTTCGCGGTACATTGTTTCAAAAGATCGAAAGCTCGAAATTTTCCACGAGCAGTACAAAACACGATACAACGGTGACGTATGACTGAAAAATATATTATATTATACAAAAAAAATACAAAATCTGTATTTCGAAATGTGAAAGCGAAAGCTCAAATAATCCGGAAACAGAATGATTTAAATTCTAACAAAAAATCTTTTATGCATTGCAACAAAGTTGAGTAAATATTTGTCGAAATTCTTTTCAACTGTGTTTTGATATATATATATATATATATGATTATATTTGTGCTTGAATTTTAGTGAGAAAATCAAAGAAAGTGGTTCCTTATTCCAGTAGCGTTTACGGTAGATTTGATTTTGGTATAAATTAATTTAGTAACAGCTTTGTATTATACTCGTAACTCACTTTTATAAAACATTTTTAAAATTTATTTACCTTCACATAGACGATTAATAATCATTTAAGACATTCAGATATTTAATCAACATTAGTAATAGTTTAATGACGATCATTAAGACTTTTTTGTTTGACCATGTTTAGGAAATAACGAAATGTTTAGAAAATTATATTTCTTTATTCGTTTAAACTCCATGCAAGGATCATTTGTTTGTTGTTTTGAGATGACTTACAATAATCAGTATATTGAACATTTTAATAATACGGCAGATATAAAGTAAACACTTAAGTGAAATCAGTTTAAAATATAGCATACATATTCAATAAAAAGTACAACAAAAATTGATTATAAAGAAAGCATTTACTTATCAACAGGGACACTGTTGATAAGTTCGTGTCTTTATATACATATGTCTTAATTAACTTGGGGATTTTCGATGAACAGTACGTAACTTATCAATGATTATCTACAACGATGCATTTAAAAACAAAATGTAGTAAGATTATAACAGAATATACATATACTCGTATGTTTACGTATGTAAATTTAAGAGAGATAGAGTCACAAAATTATGTATTGTTTTATCGTCGGTATACTGGCAAAAGGCGTTATGCCAAAAAATACTGTTTTGAAAAAAAATGATTTTTAATGTTTGAGTCTCTCGCGTACATTTAACTATAATATATTAGGGCAACTGGGACTGTAACTTGTCGACGTTTTTTTCCCGGATTATAATATACCTAGAAACAATTAATATGATCAACCAAATAATGCTTAGTTGGTTTAATGCGTTTTGCCGATAATAAAATATTCAACATCGATCTAATAAGTAGTGACATTTTAATATTACGTAAAAAATACAAGGAATATGGATAAGCCTGTCTTACTAGATGGTAGAGCATGCAAAAATCTGCCAAACTGCATTGTTAGGTCAAAACGGTAATTTTTCGACATGACGCCTTTTGCAAGTATACTGACGATATAATACATATAATTTATCTTATATATGTATATTTATATAAATTTGTAAGTATAAACGTTAATTTAAGCCAACATCAGAAAGGGGACAAGAACCCTTAAAAAATTCAGTAACACTATAATATTTGATGCTATCACCAAGATAAGTAGAGATATTCAAAAGATAATGCTATTCAAAAATTCAAAACAATTTTACGTTATCAGTATACTTTAACGTACATTTTAAGTGAACGCCTGCTCTACCTTTTGTTGGACCCACTATAAACGCAGAACCTTATAATATTTAGAGAAAAGCTTAAAAACAATGCAAATGTTTGTTAGATATTGTAATAATGAGTATTTATATATAAACCAAATAAAATAAAAAAATATAATATAATAAATACAAATAAAAATGGAAACCATGATTGAGGCGTACACATGTTTCCAAAGTGAACTTGTTCTATTTCAACAAATTTGTCGTAAATGCTAAAAAAACTGTTTATGGTGTCGACGTCACATATTTTTTTGTTATCTATATTGAATATCGACAACATAACCAGTTTTCTTAAATTCTCTACAAATCTGTCGAAGTGGAATAAGTTCACTTTGGAAAAACATGCCTCAATTATATTATTGGAGATATAACGAATGGGATTAATACATTTTATTTCACAAAAAAAACCTGATTTAAAAAATCTATTTCTTACTCTCGCTCCAGTGGAAGATATCGACACCCGAAATAGTCTTATCAACCCGTTGTACACCTCAAAAGGCAGATTAGTTCTACATTTCAGGATGTAAAGTAACTGAGTTTCTCAATCCGTCATGTATTACAAGTATATTTGGCCCAATATTACCCAGAATGTCATCTAAACTTTTCACACGATTTTCATACACACTAATTTGCTAATTTCACTGTTTGACTAAAGGAACGTTGTTCATTGTGTATTGTTAAATAAACTTTTTGTGCATTCGTTCTAGATTTTATATCGAATAAGATGAATATAAGAATTAAAATATTGACAAAACAAGTGAAGAAAAACTACGTATAAAGCGATATTTTGTCACGTGTTTATTTTTTATTTGTACGTTTATACGAAATATTTTGTTAATATAATTTGAGTTTGCTGCTTAAGGGGCCGTTACAAATGCGTTCAACAACACTAACTCAACAAAAGTAAAAAGTCGTAAGTTGAAATACTCTATAACACTTCGCTGCTTTTTGTTTTGTGAGATTGATGGAGCCTTGGCAATAAGTCGGAAAATTTCTCGACGTTACTTTTGCTTTGTCAGTTGCCTATTCATTATACTGTATTACTTTCGTGTATTTTATTTGTTTTAACAAGTAAAGCAAAAAAAAAAGAAAGTGGATTCTTTATACCCAGATGTGTACACAGTGACGTGACCAGAAATCGAAAATGAGAATTCAACGGTTACACAGTTTTTGAGAACACCAGTACACGTAGCCACGATAATGTGCAGCCGCCTTCTTGACATTTTTCTCCCCCACAAACGATTTTAATCTAATCCTTAGAAGAGCCACATGGAACGGTATCACCGTACATCTTAGTTCATAAACCAAAGTTAAGAGAAGAAATAAATTAAGAACAGTAATCTTGTCATGTCATCTATGATTTCCTGTGGCCTCGGTGCGCTGACGACTCAATTAACTCGGCCATCCGACCACGAGGACGATAAATCTGCCAAAAATTAGCCATCGTAGATACCATGTTCAAATGCTCCTTGCACCTGTGTGAGGATGGATCCTGGTATATAGACTCTGTTCGAGATGAAAGCATCGGCGGCGAGTGTACGCAGAAAACGAAGAAAAATTACACAATAATAAAATACAACATTAACCATAAATTATAACTAATACGAGAAGTAAAAACACAGACTTTATAATACAGTGATAAAAATAATATAATAAATATAAATAAAAAACATGAAATATATTCATATTTGGGTAAACTTATCGAGTGAGCTGAATGGATTCTTTTATATAAAACTACATAACTCATAGAACCAAATCTGTTCAAAGAGCACTCAAGAGAAAGACATTCAGATTCAATGTAATGTGATGGAACAATATCATTACTCTCTTTATTAGCATTACTACTGGGGTATTTGTACGATTTTAATTTTTTTTTAAACTGCTGTTCTCAATTTCTTATGTAATTATCGGCCACACACAGATCATATTAGATGCACAACTAAGTAAAGATTCATTTTGAATTGTTACTATAAAGTCGGTCGGGGAAAGATTCCGTCTAAATTGTTAATTACTAAAAAGTCAGTCGGGTAAAGACACGGATAGTAGCCATACACCCTCAGAGATAGAAGTCTCCGATATCGTTACATTCTAATCTTATCAAATGTAAATAATATTACATTACGTTGTAATATAGTTTTCAAAATTAAGTGCTAAAGCGATATCTAAATTCACAAAAGAAAATATACAGTTTTTCGTGTAATCTCGTGTGAAACATACGATAACTTTACAGTGGTACCTCGCAATTCGACTTCAACATGTATCCAAAACAATGACGCCAAATAAATTAATGTTATAATTTATTGGGCCACAAATAATACATCGATATTCTAATACCATTTTCACTCCAACACTTACACTTGTTATACATTGTCCGTATGTAGCCGCACGAGAGAGCGCAACCATACATCGTAGTGCAAGAAACATATAATTAACTAGCCTTTAACTTGTGTTCGCAACAGTGCATCACACGTTCAAAATCATCTGAATATGCTACAATAAGATACAAATATTTTTTCACTACGCATTTCTTTGTGTACACAATCTTCGCATAGATTGAAATGTTTCACTTAAAAGTGAAAACAGGGAAGGAACGCCAATTTTATCGGGGTAGTTATTTTTTTGTTTAATTAAGATCACGCGTATCAGATAAAATCTCGATAACGGTTATTATTATTGGATATAACGCCAGCCTTTCCACTATCGCCCTGGTTGCGCTACTGCTCGTACAAAATGTTTGCAAGTGTAAACCCTCTGTGCGGAGACACTTATTAGTAGAGTAAGGCGATATCGTAAAGAACAGAGACACATTAAGAGAGACTCGACACGAAAGCGGCGACTGGTACGAAATTCCTACATTCAGTAAACATATTCATTCCATTGTAATATTCTGAATTCCTACTGTCGGCCGTATACACAAGATGCCGCACTGAATTAAACAGATAACAGCGGGGAACCCGGGACTTCCGCTATAATTACGTAATCAGGACGAACTTTTAATTTAAGGCGTTCCATCGTGATATTTTTTTTCTTTAGAAATTTGCCTGGGTTATATTTAAAATTTCAGTATCTTGTCACGTATTGTGAAATTTGACAGGAATACGAGTATATTTATAGGCACTATCGAAAATAAACAAAAACTACAGTACCACGGATGAGAACGATTATAACGACACACACTAGTAAGTAATTTTGAAAAATTAAGCATGTTGTATTGTGGCAATTATTTATTTGAGAAATGAGAATTTATGATTTTCGTACATAATTAGTTACCAGGGTTATTTAATCTACTTGCTATATTTCATAAATATTATTTTCATTTAATGCTGAAATATTTCCACAACAATATTCTTAATAACTTAATAAAAATTACATCGCAAATATATCTGAAAAACAATCAAAATAATTGAACACAGTACCCATAAACGCCAAATAAATCGTAAGGAAAACGAAAATAAAAACTAAATTGTATCATAAAATCGGGATACACTCTTGATAATTTAATAATATATTGAGCATTCACGAACATAATTTACGAAATATTACTATTATTAGTATATATGTATGTAAAGATTGTTTCAGTTTTAATAATTAAATTTTAAAAAACGTACAGTGACAATGTCTTCGGTTCTCTATTTTCTTTTAATATATTCATATACGCAAAATAAACATTCACATTAAATAAACACAGCCTATAGAAGTATAATAATAAATTATATAATTTCAGTTTATTCGACATCCATTATATTATATTATATTCATATAATTAAACATACGAAATAAATCTCAGTTGATTTTTCTTCTAGGAAACAGACAAAAATATAATTTTATTTAATTATTGGTCCATACATTGTTAATAAACGTAATTGAGTTTCTTTGTAATTGCTAATTAAAAATACTGAATACAGTAATAACTCTGGTTTGCGTGCACTGAAATGTTATTTTACTTATTTTTTAAACATAAAAAAACTTATATAGAAATACTACATATTTCAGCTGTGTTTTTTATTGTACGTTAAATATAAAAATAGATAACACGGGCCTTATTCTTATAGAAAGTTAATATACTTGATTTCTGTATAAATTACAATCCTCCATTTAATCTAAATTGCCAAAAATAAGTCCCAATTTAAGGTATACAATTCTTACAATAATTCTGCGTATTCAAAAACCAGTTTTGTACTCTTTGTACAATCCATATGATTGCATTTACGCTATTGTGGAAGTCATAATAAAGCCACGATTATAATCTCAATGAATTCATCCGTAGGGTCGCAATCGACAACGCTCAGGGTAGCGTTTTTTTCTGTTTGAATAGAATACGTTTTTATTCAGATTTTTTTTTTTTTCATATTATTATCGCGTAAAAAGTGAATATAATAATATGAATTACTGCATTGATTACTTAAAAACCTTTTTCACGTTAACAATCTATACTGATTGCGAAAATAATGTCAAACACCATAAACAGCTGATATTAATACATAAATTGTAGACGTTAAACGCAACGTAACAAACGAATGCTGTTTACGTTATACTCACATCGTAAATATCTTGATGTTTTAAGATATTTACATTGCAGTGCAATATTTTTGGACTATGAAAGTAGGGAAGCATTTGACAGAGTTTATGCGAATTTTTCGTAGGGATAAACAACGCATAAAAAAGTTTTTTATAAGGTCAGCGTTTCACGGCGCGTTCTCAAAGGGTCAACCCATTCGTAGCATATGTGCCACATACTTTCATTTTTATAATATTCAACCCACAACTTTTGACCGACAATATACAAGGCTCCTTCAAAAAAGGATTAAAAAGAATATTAAATTCAATGTTCCACGGAAAGCCGCGCCACGACTCTAATATTATGTCTGTGACGATTATTATATTTAAGTATCTACATACCAAATACAAGCTACAGAATGTAGGTGAAACCCAGGGATTAGCATGAAATTCAAACGTAAGCTTTCAAATATTGAAATTAATTAGCATTTTGTGAGCGTTATACTTAAGCGTGTAACCATCACTCAAGCTTTGCTATGTTGCCTGTCAGAGGGTGGGAGTTTTTCATCAGGTTGCCTAAGCATATATATGAAATAATCACAGAGTAATAAAAACGGTACACAAGAGGAACTGCATTGCGAGAAGATAAAATAGAAAAACCATTGCAGTCTGAAATTTTTAGTAAAAAAATCTTTTCTTACAATCATTTTACGATTTCCAATATGTCAATCAGTTATGGATATTGTAAATAAACAATAATTATCGAACTAAACGAGTGAATTGACAAAAATAATATTATTTTTGTTATAAAGAACGAAAACTAGACAGACGTAATAACGAGTATACTGACTATCATCTTTAGTCTCTTATAGTATTATATACGTTTAAATATTATTTAACTAAATTCGACAGCAAAGTGTTGAAGATATTTTAATAAAACACTATTCGAATTTCATCTCTCTTCAAATCTCATTTCGCTTAGAATATCATGTTTAGTTCTACAAATTGTTGTTCGTTTTTTATTCTGGAAATACAATCTACAGATACATGTTAAGATAATCATTACACTCGAATAATTCTATATATCGTATTTACTACATTATATGACATACGTTTTTTCCCTGTTGTGGTGTCTGTCACTTCTTACGACCGCGTAAAATTTCACAGTTGTGACGATTTTCGAATAAAGTGATTAAAACACTGGATTTGAAAAAATCTCCGTCTCTGATGACGATACTGGAGAAGACGATAGTAATAGTACATAACTAATATACCTATCGCTTTCGTTAGGCTAATGGATAGCACGTACGCCTAGCAAGTGGGGGCACGGGTTGAAGGCCTATGATGGTTGCATTTTTTTTCATTCAAATATTTATTAATTTGTATTATAGCCAGGACACGAACTCAAAACCGTTGAGCTAATAATTGACCATTATTACTGACAGAAAAAAAACTGTCAAAACACTCTTCACATTGTGGAGGCATCCATAGGCATTGTTTCGGAGCGGATATGGTTGAAAGAAAAAAGGAATATCTATTTAATATGATTCATATTCTGACATTATGTCTATGTCTGTTATAATATATTGTATTCAATACTTATATTTTTAAATTATGGTATATAAAAATAAAATTGCGAAAAGAAAAAAAAGATAGCTAACGAAATGCAAAATTATGTATTATTCGTAATGAAGTGTATAAAAAAGTATTTGTAAAAAAGTCTTCTGGAACAATAAAGGACTTCAACGCCGTGTCAGTAGCATACGTATCTAATTTTGAGTTAATATCCAGATCATTTTTGTCCGGGAATCAATTGTTTCTGGATATTAAAAAAAAAACATAAGTAAAACGATTTCAGACATAAACTATTTATTAACATATATCTGTACTTGGGAGGTAAACTACACTATGTAAATAATAGAAAAATTGAGATATTGGCATAGTGTAGAGTATTTTGCAACGCTCATTCCAATGATATACTCAATGATGTTGTAACTCTACTAGAAAAGAATATAACGAAAGAAATATTGCACTATGGTATATATTATATTACACGAGGAAAGCAACACCAACACGACTTTGAACAACCATAGCGAAAAGGTGCTATTTTTGACATAGTGTAGTTTCCCTTCCAAGTACAGATATACATTATTCAATGAAATAGTGAAGAGTATACTATGCCACTATCCACCGTATCATTTTATAGATTAAAATTGCATATTTAGTTTTATAAAACATATTTAAAATTGAAAATACGAGTATTTATATCGTCTAATGAATGGATCATTTTAGTGCCAGATGAAAGCTAGTAGCTATTGCCTCACACTTATTACCAATAACCATAACTGTTATTAATAATTTTAATACTGATAGGTAATTTTACGAAGAACAAGTATAATGCACGCACCATGGCACACTGGCGACCATCGAAAGCACCTGATGGACAAAACTATCAAAAGTTTATGATTTCGTATAAGCTCAACTTGTCACTCGAGCAGGCGACAGATATTTTTTAAGCTGCGCGCGAACTTAATTTCAGGACGAACTTTCCCACACAGATTACTTGATTTGACAGGCCTTCTAAAAATCAGCCATCAACCGTTTTTATATATCAACGAAAATTTGATGACTTCTTGATACACGAGTATAATATATATAATCATAAGTAAAATTATTATGCGCATACATAAATATTTCAAGTGCATAAAAATGAGAAAAAAAACCTTAATTTTAAATGTTTTGCCTCATCTCATAGATAGATTTCTTGTAATGTTTTGACTTAATCGGCATCAGTATGTTAAAAATATACAAATCATCTAATGGACAAATATAAAATGAAAGACGATTTGCCTGTGCTAACTATGATGCTGCCAATAAACTTTTATTATCTTTTTCTATGAATTCTAATTAATTACCAAAACAGTAGCTGTTAAAAATTTACAGTAACTTTTTATTCACTTTAATGAGGTTTAATTTTTTAAACTATTTAACAATCTACTTGATACATAATATTAATACGCATGTTTATAATAGACTTCGGGTAGACCTACAATTAATTAAAAGCTCGGATAGCACGTTATAAACTTATTCTAGAAAAAACAAAGCGATTTAGCGAGCGGTAGACTCTGAATATGTCCTTTAGCCCATCAAAACTTTGACAAATGAGTGAATATCAAAGATTTTAAGTTTTATTGGTTTTTAATAAATATGTACGAACAACAAGACGCTTTCATTTGACTACTATATCTCATGAAGAATAAAATAATTCAGAATATGAAATTGATACCCATATTTTAGTCAACTTTCCATTATTCCATCAACACACTGTTTTCGTAGAATCAATAACTCTAATGTCATGTTGTGGTTAGTTATATTAAAAAAGAATTTCACAGAAAATATACGATATATTGCCGAGAAATGTATTCAAATAAATATATATACCTACATCAATAGCCGTTATCAAAAGATTGTCATTTAATTATTTTTTCGTACCATTAATAAATGTGAGTACATTATTAAGTGTACACAGTCACATTTTCTCATTATTTACTCGATAACTTTACTTAATTAAAACTTCGAAAGAACTTTATTTTATAGCTTGTTTGTTTCTCCAAAATCAATCATCTACTTTTTACAGTAGTCGAGTATATAGCAACACACGTACGCGTAATATGTAAATTATAACACTATCGTTACACTGTCAATATTTTGTTTTAAAATAAAAAAAAGTTTATCATTACATATAAATTTTGCACAAGAAATTGCTTCAAACTTCCAAAAGAAATCCATTTGTGGACAGATAATAAAATATAAATTGAATGTTTCATTAGTAAAACATATTTTTACTTCGCATACGCAGTATATCTTTAAAAATATAAAAAAGATATTAATTTGTTTATACATTGACAATAACTTTTCACATATACGAGTATAACGTTTTATATTTCTTCCACAGTACTCAAAAGCTTTGGATACACACGATTTTTCCTTAAGCTCAAAAGAAGTGTGTTCATTAAAAGCCTGTTTAATTTATCAAACACGATTATTTAATAATTACGAACACGTGCTTTCGCTTTGTTGTAAGCTATGCTCGTATCAATAAGAAGCTCCGTCGGATAAAGGTAATTTATTGAAATTAGTCTAAGACGATGGCCACTGATAGCTAGCACGAAATTCCTTTTAAATATCTCACTTCACACAATCATGCTTCACAAAAGATCAAAGTCAGCCCTTTGGAAGTTTTGGTTTATTTCGTTTTGTATAACATATTGACCTGCAAGTGATGCCATCCCCGCTTTCAATTTCAAAGTTAACTTTCCAAGTCTGTATTAGGTACGTTGTCTTACCCGCGTTAAAACTAAGTAGATAATATGACGTGAAAAACCTATTACCACGCACAATATTATTATTAATTATTTTAACTTTTGAGGAAGAACGCTAAATATACCCATCATTTTAAATGGACGAGAAGATACATGAATACTTTACACCAAATAATCGAAAGAGCATAATAATTAAGTCCAAAAAAATCTAAGCAACATCAAAATAAATGACAATTCGATGTATAGAAATTTCGAATTTAAATTTAAAACTTTTACGGAAAATGAAAATACTTTGAACTTATAACAAATTTTCTTTTTTTTTAAAACCATATCCGCTTCGAAACGGAGCATATGAATCTTCACAGTGTGAAGATTGTTTTGACAGTTTTTTTTTACAAGTAATATTATAATTATCAATCATCATCTCAACCGTTTCGGGTTCGTGTCCTGGCTACAACACAAATGAATAAACATTTTTTTTAAATTTGCAACAAGCACGAGCCTCGGACCCGTGACCCCCAGCTCATGAGTCGGAGGCGCTATCCACTCACCTACGAAGGCAATACCATATTATACCAAATAGACATACTACATAATAGGGGTATTCATGATGTTGGTTTACGATATAAACTGTATTAAATGTTAAATGAGTTAAACAAGAAC
>JAPMAE010000931.1:2020-12945 GCA_036584705.1 Rhyacophila sp. 25_7 | reverse complement strand
ATCTCCATTAAACTATGCACAGACGCCATCTCACCAAAGGATTATTAAGGGATTAATCCACTTTTATTACAAAATTTATATGTCACATTGGAGAATTTTGTTAGACGTAACGATGGAATTGAATAAATGTGAGATGATTTTGTTTTATGGCACTCTTGAGGTAATTATTTTTGTATTTGAAACAGCGGATTAAAAATACACGTAACAACAAATATCAAATAGTAATATGGTTTTTCATGACCAGTATAGATACAGTAACATGATTGAAAGAAATAATTTGTATTTATATTTAACTATGTATTTCAGAAGAGTTTACTAAAATTGTATTATTACAATTGAGCCAAAGTGAACTAACTATACAATTATAGTGAAAATATACAACTGAAAACTGAGGGGTGTATTTCCAAATTGAACTTATTCCACTTCAATTTTTTTTTTCAAAATTCCAAAAACTGTTTACAATGTCGATATTGCATATTTTTGTTATATCCACTTGCAGCATAAAATGCAATTTTCAATGGAGGTAACAAAAAAAAATGTAATATGAACACCGTGAACGGTTTTATTGGTTTTTTGGCATTTCAAAAATAAAATGTTAAAGCGTAACCTTAACGCGTAAGCGTAAGTTCACTTTGGAAATACACCCCTCAATTAATTTGATTGTTTTTTATAGATGTTTGTAGAATTTCATACACATTATTTTATTCAACAGTCATCTGTCATATCACTATAATAATATGAAAAAAACCGTTTATTTCTTCATTAATTTAGTAAAATGATTTAAAACTTTAGAAATTCCCTAAATATGGTCGCAAATTCAATTTATCGATAGCTATTGACTTTCTAACTCGATCGAGGCAAATTGGTCTGGTACAGTTTTGAGTCGTAGACCCATCGTACATACGGCCACTGAACGCAACCACTAACGCAACCACTCTACTAAAGCGTTCTGCTGCAGTATATAATATCAATTTGTTTTAACGAACGCCGCAAAGTATGTGTTTGAGTGGTTGCGTTTGGTTCACAACATACGGCAGACACGTCTGCTTCCAACTTGTAGCAGTCACAGTGGACGAGCATACAAGGTCACGTCAGCGTCACGTAAAACGTCAGCGCCTCAGTTTTGAGTCAAACGTTCGAGTTGTCGCGTTAGTGGCCGCGTTCTGTGACCGTGAATGCGGTGGGTCTTATTGTTCAATCATAATGAATTAAAAAATTGTCTAGTACTATATCACTGTCTTGTCTATTTTTGGGTTTAATAATTTCATAATTATTTTTGAAATAGTTGTAGTTATTTTTATTCTCAAGTAAATAATTTTATCATTTGCATTTGCTCCATCATTTTATATTCATAAAATGCAAATTACATTTTTCACTTGTACTTTTAGATATACATTTTCATACCAACAACAAATAAATAAGTAAATTTAAAATATGTTACCTAAAATGTTAATATAGTGAATCAACATGTTGAGTGCAGAAACGTAACTAATAAATAATGTGTATCACGTATAACGTTCTCTCTAAAATTAAGAATTATTTAAGCTCAAATTGAAAATAATACCCGCCAGTTTTCTTAATTACGTATTTGTTAAAGTTTTAGTTGACGATAATAAACTAATATAATCTTTGGTTTATTTATCAAAGAATAACAAATGAAATTCCTGACACAATATTTTTTTACAATTTTTCTATGAAACCTTTTGTAAATTATCTCTTGAAATTTCTTACATTATCTATCAATAGATAATGTTTATAGTCAGCTTTAGGACGAGTTATTTTCATCGTAAGTAAAAACAAAACAATGAATAAAATTATATCATTATTTTTGTGAGCAATTAATTGTGACATAACAGTACATAAATTTGCTTGTCTCTTGCAGTACTATAATATATGTTAAATTAAACACTGATTTAAAACTTACTTTAACGGTAATTGAAATGTCTACTCATAAGTCTCGGTAACTGCGTGATGTACAAAATATGTTCTACCACACTTTAACACCTCTTCGAGTTGCATTAAGCATATATATGACTGCATTCGACAAATTGATGCAAGGCAGCATGAAAAGTGTGGAAGCAAAGAGGTTCTTCCGATCGCTCGCTATTCGCTTCCCCTGCCACTTAACCAGCCGTACCAGACTGGGAAACACGTAAGGAAGTGGCTTACGTTTATATATGTACAAGTACAGTGCTCATCCACCTATATGCATATTCACCTGGGGTTATAAGCATAACATTATATTCGATAGCATTGTATGACAACCTTTATTGCAGAGTTGAATTGCATACTTTAAAATATTATCTGAATATATAAAATAAAAATAATTGTTTTAAAAATAATTTCATGATAACGAGACTTAATCAATAAAATTTTAAGCTCAACTTTTTTCTATTCCTATTATATCTGCAATGTATTATTTAATTTCATAAAAATTATATATCGCATAAATGACACACTTTTTATAACTTGTATATTTATAATAAAATGGTCAATAATTCATATTTAAAAATTAAACAATTTATTAAATTTCGATATATGAAACTTTTACATGAAACCGGTATTCTTTCAAAAATGTTATAAAAATACTAAATATTATAGGCTTAATAAAAATAGACGATGGATAACCTAAAAGTAAATTATATATGTACAATAACACTTGCAATGCTTCAAACTGATTCCATGTACAAGTATAATGTATATAAATCAATGTTCTGAAATATAACAAAATTGTTTGACTTTTTTTACACTTTTTTAATATTTATTTTATATCCTTTCAAAAATGGAGCATATGAATATTGACGATGTAAAGAGTGATATTATGTTGAAATAATAATACGATTATTAATCTTACTAATACACAATATATATTTTTAAAAAAACCGACAACGGTTATGTCTATTTTTGTGTTTTCATCTGTTTTAAGCACCTAAAAATGTAATAATAATTTAAACCCGTCAAAATTATACGAAAAAACATTTCAAAATTTTTGGCTCACTACTGTTTTGAGCCCACAACCCATGGAATCAAACAAGAGTAGCCGAGATAGAGATGTTTATTAAATATTTAAATAATTTGTTTTTATTGCAATGATATATATATATTCACTGTCTATTGTTGTCTTCAACATTTTAATACTGATAGTGTAATAATGAATGAATGTATTCAAAAATATAATCAATTACGATACTTATTGTTAAATTCGATTCTTTCTTATCATGAATAAATAAATGTTAATATTTGAAAAAAAAAGTGATTTACTTGTACAGTCAGTTATTTACCACTGCCTTGTGCCTACACGGGAAGGGAACATTTACTCCGAACATGCATCACGAATTGCTGACACCTAAAAAGCGTGCTACCTACTCACAAGTAAAGCGAAAGAAAAGAATTGAACACGGTGCGCGATCAGACACCTTGTTCGCTCTGAGCACCGCATGCGAGTGCATCTGATAAAAGACAGGAAGTGATTTTCTGATGGAGACCATTTTGTAGAAGTATTCTCTTCATATTGACATATTTTATAGTCAGTTTTGTTATATAGGCCACGTAATAACTGACCAAAATCGATCGCTTAGTCTCAAACGGTGGTTACAAATCAAAGGGTAGGCAAAAATCAACAAAATAGTTACATACAATATTGATCAAGTTATTTATAATACAAATAGTTGAAATCTCAAACATTATTATAAATTTAAAATCATATTCTCGTAGTTATCATTTGTTTATCATTCGCTTACTCTATGATCCTATTCATATTAATAACCCAAAAGAGAAAATTATAAGGTAGGATTATGATACAGTAATGAGCTGGGCATGGTTTGATTGAAAGAACGGACTCGTAACGCCGCTTTGGCGCGCTTATCTTGCCACGTAATAGCTTCCGCCATTTTACTTTGGTCATTTTACTGTTAAATTTTGTTTATATAACAAATTTGATTGAATTAACAGATCATAATAGAATAAGAAACAATCAACAAAATTTATTCAGTTGGTCACGTCAGTGTCTTTTATTATTAAACACGTGGTTGGTTAGCTTCAAGTACCGACGCGCTAAAGAGTTACATCTTTCTTCTTTGTCACTAGGTTTAAAACTTTCTTTCTTATTTTGCAATTTTCTGTTTTATCAATTTGTGGTGCAAACATAATTTTTAAATACTAATCTGTATCAAAGTTATGTTGTCTAAAATTATGTAACCACGCAATTTTTAGCAGAAGACTTAAAAATGCCGTTTTACATATAGAAGGCTTTATGTATATAAAAACAAGTACATACCTAGTATTCGCCGTATACGTTTATTTTTAAAGCTAAGTATATAACTATTTTAGAAAAAAATATCACAGTTTAGTACCATAAAACAGCACCAGGTGGCAACATAGTACTGGCTGGTATTATCAACCCTAAATGAAATATTTGAAACACACCTATACTTGCTAACAATCAAAAGTCAATACATCGCACATAGTCGTCCATCAAATTAATAACTAAAGTAATTATTAACTAATTATTTTATGTTTTAAAAGCTGTGTTAGACTTTAATGAATTTTTAATCAGTAATACATATCCCAAATTTATCAGTAGACTCAATGGTATTTTTGGAACAGTTATTAAAAAAAACAATATCTACACTATGAACGTCTATGTGAGGAGTAAGGAATAGTTTCATGAAGAAAGGCTTAATTAAAATTTAGAACTTATTTACTTTGGCTGTGACACATTAAAAAAAAAGATTCAAGATTTTAAAAAATGTTTAATTATTTGGTTTATCATTTTGCAAAAAATGAGTATTTAATCATTACAACCTAAAATAAACTTACATAAGTTCTGCACTACTAATATATATACGTTGTCTTGAAGTACACGTGGTGTTTCTGGTGGAATATTTTTCTTTCGTTATTTTTTATGCTAAGTTATTGTTTAGCACCGGAATCACTCCGTGAACGCAGTATACTAAACCGTTGTATGAGCCGCGGGATGAAAAGATAGCTAACTCTAGGTATGAGTATGAGATTTCGCAGCATTATTTTGTAGCAAATTTTACGTGCAATATTTTCCCGCCCAGTGATGTAATATATTTTTCGTCGAACAATATGAAAAGAAAAATTCACTCACTATATAATAAAACATACTATTATACACGTATGCAATATAGCGCTAAATAAAGAGAGTTCTTTGTCGTCAGATTTTTACTGATGACTGCGAGATATTTGTTCGAAAACGTGTACTTTCAAATACTTTTTTAAACATATTTATAAAATAAATATATAAAAAAGTAATATGTCATAAGCAACTGTAAATATTTCAAATACTTCTTAATTAATGTACAAATATGATTTACGATTGAATCAATAAAGCAATAAGTAATCATGTGTACCTAGGAGGTAGACTCCACTATATCATATTTTTTTTAAATATAGATATTAAGATAGCGTTTGCCACGTTCTTTCTAGTGATATACTCAATTATATTGTATATATAACGAAAGGAATATTATACTGTATTATATATTATCCGAAGAAAGCAACACCAAAACAACTTTGAACAGTAATAGTAAAAAAGTGCCATTTTTGACATAGTACAGTTTTCCTCGTTGGTACATACTCGTATATAAACTTAACGTTAGAATTAATGAAGTTACTAATATCAATTGGATGTAGTTAAGCAGAAGCCATTCAACCCTAAAACTATCAAACTGAGAAAAACGCAAACACGAAAGTTGGAAGCAGTAAAAAAATCTCACGAGGAATATTTTTTTTTGAACAGTTAACGAAAACAATGCTGTTAAATATGACATTTTAAAAAATTTCAAAAAGATTTCAATAAATTTACAATAAAGAATTCTTAGGGTCGGATGGGTTCTTCAAAATTGAAAAGGATATGTTTGTTACGAATATGTGAATTTAATATGTTGCTTGTGAAAAACACAATAAATAATGATATATTAGTGTGTTCTTATAGTAATATATAGATTAATAATAAAACAATAGTATAGTATTCACTGTTAAATTAAGTAAAACAGAAGAGATAATAAAAAACAAGTTATATTGACAAAAATATTAAAATTTATTCAACTTAAGATATATACAATATGACATTCAAATAAAAAACATATTTTATAGAAAGCGGTTTTATGCACCAGTCTTATTCTACAAATTTATTTGTATGGCAATTATTTCAATGTCAAAAATATCTGAAAGTCTTCAAACCACTTGGATGATTTTAATATGTTTCTTTATAAGAAATTATGTAATTGTGGGTTAGAAAAAATAACCATAGTAATTTTTGTGAATTTTATTGAGGTGTCCTTAGCAAATTTAAGTTTCAGTTTAAACTAACTTGAATATGAGAAAATCACAATTTTGTAAAAATGAGGGGCTTCTGCTTAATGAGTATATCCAATTGTGGTATCAGTCTAAAGACTTTTTATAAAATCTTGATAGTATAAAATTAAAATTTATTATAAAAAAAGATGCATTGTTTTTGATTATGGAATTATTTAAAATATAAAAATAGCAGAAGTTACAATATAAACATAAGTATCTAAAAAATATCATACAAATATGTTATAAATAAAATGCCTTTTAAAGAATATTTATTCATAATTTTGAATTTATTTGCATTTCGACAATTTTTTCCATATAAGATGGTTTTACTCTGTATTAATATTTTGTATTTGTTTCGCCTTTTTAAAAATGTTTACACTACATTCATATTAAGTATCTTTCAATTAATAAAACGTTTAATTACAGACTAAAAATTAATCATATGTAATAAATCAAAATATTTTCTGCTGATATGTGTTTATTTTTATGTATATAATACATATTATTATAGTAAAGCATTCACGTTCTACTTTAGAAGATTTAATTTGCTGTTAAAAATAGTGTATTTATGAAAACCGTGTCATACTGAACCGATAATCAAAAAAATGTAGAAAGTTTAAATAATTATTAATTATTTTCACATTATGCAACAATTTTCAATTACCCCAAAGCCTTAGATTGAAAATGTATCAATATCGTGCTTTCAAAAGTATTAACTTTTGAATATAATTTAGTAAAAACGGAAATCGACAAATAAAATATAAACTCTTTTAAGCCAAGTTCAAAGAAAAGTTTTAATGATTAAAACTCTCAACTAGTTTTAAAGCCTCGTATTTGAATTCTCGGCGTAGTAACATTTTAAATTGGCAAGTATTACCTACCGATAATACGATTTATTTTCCCTTTGCGTGGTCCATATTTCATTTCAGATTTCCAAGCAGCGCAACCTTTCAGCGGTTTTCTTTCGCGCGCGGGAAAAAGAAGAAAAAGTACCCGCGACATTCGTGTACAATTTTCAAAGATATTTCAGAGTGAAAGCCTTGCGCCACTTTTGACATAAACAAAATATATACTTGTCGGGGAATTCCGCCGGGGCAATATCACATGAAATCCTATTTAGGCAATATTTCCCGACGCTCCACTTTAAGATGCTGGAACTGGAGAGACGGAGAGAGTTTTTCTTACTACTCTAGGCAAACGGAGGAATCGCTATGTGTATTATGACAGAAAACATGCTATGAAAACATACAGTTCACATAGAAATTTGACGCGCGAGTACTTAAGACGGAATATCTTTGTGGAAATTCATTCATACCTGAAATTTATAAATTTCTTTTTTTAAAAACATCCAACAATTGAAAACGTCAGCAGCATTTTATGTTATTTATACATATTGTTTTGTAAATATTTTTGCCAGTAATATTTTTAAATTTTATTTGTACATTGTTGATATATATTATACTGTATTTTTTTTTTCAATTGATGACATAAAATATAATAAAAATATCGTTGATATATTACGTATTATATATTTTATAATACAAAACTAATAAATTGACAAAAAATGACAGATATAAGCTATTGAATAATAAATAATTTGAAAACATTAGTATAAAAATAGCCAATCAAAATATACTTAAGTAACAGGAATTATGAATTTCTCTGATGAGGACTTCGTTTAGTATAAATTGATAGCTTGCTTTACATTTTATGAAAACTTCTCCTTATAATTATACCCATAATAAAATTTTTGATGTTTTGTTTGATATTTGATTGAAAATACTATTCGACTTTTTACGAGTATATACCAAATTATTCTAAATAAACTTTTTGTTATACTCTGAGAAGCATATTCTTTTAGAGCAACAAATCATACTTTTTCTGGTAATATTTATTTTCATTTTTAAACTGATTGTGCAAATGCATAAATACTTCCGACAATCTTGCAAAATATTTTAATTTACTTGTATGCATGAACTTTAAACTTTTTTCATGTTTTTAAATATCTTTTATTTTAGTGTAAAACATATTGTTTTCACAATTATAAATACGAGTAATATAATGTAAGTTATCAAAAAATAACGATTTATTTTGCTTACACGTAGAGTTTTTATTCAATGTTTGAGAGCAAACCATTGCGATCTTTACTTTTAATCTTGCGATATTTTAGTTTTCTATTTTTTTCCCTCGTAGGTGCATGTGACTCACGAGTCAAAGGTCTAGGGTTTCAGTTCCGTAGCTGACAAAAATTACGCAGGTTTTTTCATGTTTTCATTTGAAACCAGGATATGGACCAAATTTGTTGAGTTAATAACTGGCAATTAATACTTGTTCAACTGTCAAAAACACTCTTTATATTGGAAAGATCCATATGCTTAATTTTGGAGCGGATATGGTTAAACGAAGAGTATATATACGAAATGATTTCTAATTGTACACATAGTGACATTAAAAAATGTGGTATAACTTTTATGCTAAAATTCTTTTTTAAATAGTTTTGTGTCATCTTTATTCATTTTCTTTATAGCTACTCTTCATTTATTTTAATATTTATTTGTCACCTATGTTACGCGGGGAAACCGGTGGGCGAGCGCGTGTTTAAGCATTTATGTATACATATAATACATATTAGTACTTTAATTGATATTATTTGTTTGTTTCATAAAAAGAAATTATAAGTAATTGATAACACAACATAGTTTTTATATTTATTTCCACAAAATATAATTTTAAATTTTTAGACCGGTTTTATCTGTTACAACATTTTCAAATAATAACAAAAGAGATATTGTTTCCCCTTTTTTATAATGAAAATAATTTTAGAAAGAGATAATAATATTTTTTAAATAGCTGAATATCCATTAGGTACGTTTATTCTATTACGGTACAACTTTGAAGCTTCGTCCTTTTAGAGACCCTCCAAAAACAGAGAATGAAAGGAATCCATAAATTCGAAAAATTTCAAATAATATAAGAAAAATCACGTGTTTTTATAAAATTATATGTAATAATGGATATACTTAGACTAGTCGTTTGTTTTTAGTTTTTCATACGGACACATAATAAGAGTATTTTTTAATCTGTTATATATTAAACCAGGATTGTAGAAAATAATAAATGCAAAAATGATAGATTAGGGTTTAATTACCAAAATAAAATGAAAAAACAAGAAAATAAGATTTTTACTACTAATTAGGGTAAAAGAATTTTAAAAAATGTGAAAAAAAAGTGTTTATAAATAAATGAATTCTTCAATTAATAATATAACTAATATTAAGATTTAAAAAGAATATCATCTAAAAATATATATTTGTATAATATTGTAATCAACATTATCTCAATATTTTTTATTTTTTTATTAGAGTTGAAATTTTCTAAATTGGTATATATTGTAAATGAAATAAAAAGAAAAAATAATTGTTTATAAAATATATTCAAAATTTGATATTTAAAAGTAAGGTATAAGATTCAATACATTGTTAATCAAGAGTAAATATGATGCCATTTAAAACGATATTTTTTTATTAAGCTAATTATATCGACTAGCTCATTGACAATAAGTCGTATATTATATCACCAAACATCCATTGATTTAGAAATAATATTTCATTAGATAATTTTATCATTTATTTTAAATCAACGAAGAAAAATGAACTGTATAAATGTTTATATATTTTATGGTAGTTTGTAGAAAGGAAATAAAGTTTGTTAATAATCATTTATTCTAAACTTCTCATCGGCTTTGATTAACCAATCACATGTTTGTTCTATTAACATTTACGTCAATCATGTTCTATCTTATAATTTGGCTTTGCTATATGTATCGCCTGATTTTTCTAAATTTTGTTAAACTCACGAAGACGTAGGGGATGATATTTTTTCCACATTGTGATTCGTTCCACCCCCGCAGGCTCCGTGGTTATAAATGAAATGTCATCGTCAAACATTCCGCTGGGCTGGTGCGCCCCAATAATTTTCACCTCCCCCCAGCAATATCTCATACCCTTCTGAAACCCCTCGTTTCGACTGTGACGCCCCTTAGACCTGCCGCGAAATAACGTTTGACAGCGATTGGAAATTGGAAAACGCAACATTGGCGCATGTCAGGGCTACCAAAAAATAGCACACTTCATTATATTAAATCAGTATAATATGTCAATTAATAAATTTATTGAAAAGCATCGTTTTTATAAAATTGTTTCATATAAAACCCATTACAATAAGAAATACAAGATTCAATTAAGTAAGATTAAATGGGGTACATTTTATTTATTTTCTATCTTCCATTTTAAATTTAAATACGTTTACATTATAGCTTTACAATAATTATATAATAAATAATTTAAAATATCATAGATTCTTATTTATTTAAAATACAATAAAATAGCAATGAACATAACAGAGATGATAAAACTTATTGCAAAATATCTCACTAATATACCTAACAAGACAGTGGTGTAGACATTTATAAGACAATATCCGCCTCGTTTTTTTGTCTGGTATATATTTTAATACATCGTTTATTTATTATTAATTGAACACTATCGCCATTTTATATTTGAAATTAAAATAAGTCCACGCATTACAAACAAATTAGCCAG
>JAPMAE010000930.1:8030-22287 GCA_036584705.1 Rhyacophila sp. 25_7 | reverse complement strand
ATATATGCCTACTACATAAAACATTATCATATAGATAATTTTTTTTCGGCCAATATAAAATTTGAAAACAATCTATTTTGGCATCATTTGGGCTTAAATTCTTACATACACATTCATTTTCTATGCCTTTTTCACCATTACGAAGAGCTCTTTGCGTGGTTTAATAGCGACATCTATGGGAGTTTCCCGTTAGTTTAAAGTAATTTCTATCCAAGACCACACCCGATATAATTTTCCCCGCCTTGTAGGTGTACACCGAGTTGATAATAGAGCTCTCTGGGCATTTCCTCAATATAAAGTATTTTTTTAATTTCTATTTATTTCACATTCTACTAGAAGATTGCCGATTTGCTTTTTTAACTACAAATTAAAATTATTATTATTAATTTATCTTTATTTTTAAAACTTAAGTATTTAGAATAATCCAGTGATATCGCATATGAAAGATCATATCTAGTGATTATATCCGAGGGCCCTGGGCATCATCCGACTACGAGCATGTGAGAACATTTTGTTTACTATTGTGACGTTATGTATACATTATTTTTATGTGCACTCAATTAATGTTTTGCCGAACTGTTCTGTAAGTTTTAGTGGAGACGCAAACCATATCTAAATGAAAATCTTATACTTCTCTGTCCTGCCACCGCATGTCGCTGTCCGTAGAAATATGAGTTTGCCGCTACGATTATATTTGAACCAAACCTAATAAATAATAATAAAATATCTCGTCCAATTGAATGTAAGATATAGAAGCGCAGTAATTAAATAAATGATTTTGCATTCTTTTTTGTTATTTCACATTCAAAATGATTTTCATTCGAGAGATTTTGAATAAATGTATGCTATTCTGGAGCGTGATCTTTATTAGAGCTATTATTAATATTCTTTGCGATTTACACACAATAAATACATTATTTTTAAAAATAATTTTAGCCACCAGCGCCGCCAAAATATGCTTTTCATGAATCATAATAAATTGATTCACCAATATTTTATTTATTGTACTAAAAACTATTTCCTCACAATTATGCCAACTCATCTTTAACCTTACCTTTCATATTTTGTATGTTGATATGTAAACTGTATAACCGTAATAATATATTACTTATAGAGATAATAAAAATAATACTTATTCTCATTTAAATTTTTTCGTATTAAACGTTATATCTGTTTGTTCCTTCTTGTTTGTTAGAATGATAACTGGAAATAAGCTACGATTTGAATTAAGTATAATATTAATTATTTTCAAAATTCTTATCAAGATTCATGTAGAATAATATACTTTCTGGTTCAACAAATTCGTAAGGGTAGGATGGATGGCCTTTAGTTTTTCATCGTTTATGTTTTTACTTATCAAATATTGTCGACTTTGTGCAGCGTTTGTCATTGTTTGATATTTATGTTATAAATAATGGCTACAACAATTAAGCTATATTTTTGGGAGATTTACAGTCATAAATGACTAAACACGATTCTTGTTTAGTAGAATTAATTATTTTTCTAATTTTTCGTTATATACGTCGTGAGATAGGAAAATTAAAAATATTTATTTAGTCTACACGCGTACTTCTACACTATTCTTGTTAAAGTGTTTAAAGAATTCTATCAGTATTATCAAGTACTGAATGTTTCTCTCCGAAAATACAGTGAAACAGATACGCCGTGATAGGACCCGTTACTGATCGATATCCTGATGATATCGAGGTAATGGCAATTTGCGATAAAAACTTTTCAAAGCCATGATTCAAATGGCTCGCTGCTAAATGATCCAAAAGTAGCTACCTACATGTAGAAGGGTGGATTTCTCCACTGCTCTACCTCTCGCCACCCGTCCCTCTTTTAGAGGGGTGCGGCTAGGTAGAATGTTCGCAAAGAGGTGAGAGATGACTTAACCCACATTAAATTTGGTATATGTCTGTAGCTCGGAATAGTTTGAACTTGGGTAGTAATACCTCTCTCTACGTTTTATCGAATGGTGGTTTTTTTAATGTTTTGGTTATCTTTTGTCATTCGTTACAAATATCGATGTAAATATTTCTCAAAATAGATTTCGCACCAATCAGTTCTTCACTTTATGTATGAGAAAGAATATTTTTCCTACAATCTTATTAATTCCTCATTTTACTACGAACTACGGTATGATTAAATTGATTAGCCGTATTTTAATAATGTTGACATATTTTTGATAGACTTTATATTCATTTGATTGGTTTTCTGTACGACTATATTGTATTTATAAGACAATCGCCTATCATTGTTAAATCGTGGTAAAGGCGAGTAACGCGTGCCGGCCGAACTCGGGTTCGACGACCGACGCGGGGGTTAGATCGCTTCAGCTAGCTGCGGGATAGACTGGGTTGGGCTGCGTGGATCAATGGACAGAGTACCCACCTCCACAAGCTCGACTCATTTTGCAACTTTGCTTTTTGCTTTAGAAACCGTGACGAACTCGTCGAATGATAACTCGATTGAATCGAACACTAACCCCCTAATCACTCAAATGAGTTCTCTAGTTGTGAATTTTCGATAGAACATGTTATTTTGTCATAAAACAACTAAAATTGCGACAGTTTATAGTTTATAATGTTGCCTCGCATACGAAAAAAGCAAACGACTTCAACGGATACACACACATTCATACTGTATAAGTATTGTATTTTAAATTATTATTTTAGTGGCATAATTTTATGGTGACGTTGTTGTTTCGTCACAGTAACACGATGTGCATCTTGTGATTATGATTTGAATTTCCTCTACGAATAATTACTATCATGTATCCTTATTCATACAACCGTTGTCGAAAAATGAGATGATTACTGATCCGTTCAACAGTAAAGTTTATCAATTTAGCTATCGACGGTTTTTTTTTTGTTTTTTGATTTGATTAAATATCGTATAAATTATTTTCGAAAATCGATTTACTAATGAAAATATTGTATACTTTGCATTAAAACCTTGTTTAAACATTACTTCCTTGTTCATTTGACGGGAAATTAGATTTTTCTGAATGTAAAATTGAATATTTAATCAGCGGCTTCAGGCAAACGGAGTTAAATTTTACTATTAAGTCCCATAGAGACATTATGCGTAAGCGATTCAACCGTATTGTTTATAAATTTCAATCGTTGATAAGCTATTACTTATTACTTATTAGTTAATAAGTTGTCATTTTATTTGTAATGAATGTTTTAAAAAAATATAACGAAAACCTTAATGCTTTTTGTAGGTGACAAAATTTACCTCTTCGCCAAATTGAGAACAAATCTTTATTCAGTATGTTGATCAGCAAATGGGAAAATTGGGAAAATGATACAGAGACATATTTGTCGAGTTTTTGCGAATTGTTATCGTTAAAGGAATATTAAATACGTACAAAGAGAGAATACTTTTATATTTAAATAGTTTTTATTATTCGTTATCTAGTTTTCCATTTGGTCTTCAAAGGAAGTATTAAGCCAATATACGAGTACTTACCACAAGTACATATAATTAAACATTACAAACAATTCATATCTGTTTATGATGTATAAAAGTTTGTACTCGATTATCATGTTAAAAGCTGTTTTTTATTCACTAGTTATTTACCATAAACTACTTATTACATTGTTAAGCTTCCAATACGTGAGTAACTTTGTGTGTTACGAGTTGCCGATATTTTGATGACATTTAATGGTTCACGAAAATTGTAATGGTGAATACTTATTTTCACTCTTAATAAAAGTTTGAATTCATTTAATTGGACGTACGAGTATATGGGAGTAGATGAGTAGTTACATGTTGCTGTCGTTGGTGGAATATTATTTATTGGTTCTTTCGTCATCCACGCAATCATCACCGCGCGCCAAGCCGCGTAGGCGGTGCGCGTGCGCCGTTTCCCATCGACCGCCAATTTCCTACAGCTGAAATATATACCTAACCACCTACCGAGTTATTGCCCATGACAGTAGTTGTGAACTTTTCATACTGCATTAGTTTTTGATTTATTTAGGCAAACATGGTTATTTGGACGATGTTACAGTCATATGATGTAAGCAACTCAGTTGACACCCGTATCGCACTGCTGGTTTATCCATTGACACACTAAAGTCACAACAATTGATAAATTTATTTTGAAATGTAGTTTTGTCTAATATATATTATGGCATTAACGTTAATTAAATCGCCATATTTTGGTGACCCAAATATCTGTATATAAATTAAATCCCGTTATAACGAATTGCCAAATAACAAAAATTTTAATATTACGTTCTGTCTGATAGTCTGGTGAACGTTCATACAAACTGTACGACATAACTCGCCTAACAAAGTAAACATTGTAAGTAAGTAAGTAAGTTCAGTAGTTTTTGTGTGTTTAAAAATTCTTATATATTCCATATCGGAAGGACAGGCTTCGTACAACTACACTACGCGTACAATTTTTCTTTTACTGGATTTATCAAAATTTTAGTAGTGAAGTATATTTCAGTGTTTAACCAGTGCTAGCAGTCTAACCTAGTTATGGTTGTGGAGTAGTACTACCATGCGTGTCATTTAAGGATATTGTAAGGAATCATCATTGCATCGCACTCGTCAATAATTGAAGGATTTCACAACGGATAACGATTATTGAATTACGGAAATATAAAACTGTTTTGAATGATCTAATTCACATAGAATTTTGACCACCAAAAGATGTGTTTATGAAAAATGATTCACTATAACTGAACGTACACAGCAAGCGAGCGAGAAATGGTGGCGCGCTCGACGCGACGCGACGGTATGACACTGCGCGACGCCGACGCCATTTTGGATGGCAAGTAGCGTTCTGTTTCACTTACACGCTTTACATGCGCCTTCACGTTTAAAATATAATACCATATTTCTGTATAACGGTATTATAACTGTTTGTATCTAACAGCTTTCGCCTGCAGTGAGATATATTAATGCCAGATGTCCGCGTAATGTTTTATATGCTATCCGTGGCGATGAAAAACCACTACCTGGATAAAATTAATATTGCCTGAAATATGCTTAAGATTTAAATACAACGTTTTACAGAATATTCGACTGTTCTCAATATCCAGAACTTGTATTATATTACTAATGAAAATATTTTTTTAACGTTATGCACTGTTTTGTGCCAATCTTTGCTTCCTTTATAGGCAATAAGTGTACAATGATTTTAGTATAATTCAACAAACGGGAATTCCTATTCACAACTGTCTCAGGGTTTCGGCACTTCATTGTGCAATATAAGACAGAAACGTGTAGCAAGTAAGAGAGACGGCATTGTGTTGCAAAATACAGCATATGTAGTATCTACAGTAAATGCAGCATGCAACAATTAAAACATACTCGTATTTGAGATTGTCATTTATTTCGTAAAACAGGCATTTGGTATATTTACAAAAAACCAAACTGTGCTTTCAAAGTGGGCGGTGCTTGATTTTGCGGGAGAGGATTGAAAGAAAGGATATTTCATGTGACGAATGTGGCTGACAGGCACGCCTGAGACTTAAACGCATAATAAACTTAGTATGTTGATTTGAAATTCGAAATTCTATCCGTAACGGATTGCTTACAATAGTTTTTATAATAGCGAGACTGCATAGTAGTGCATATATCATATTATAATTCTTAGTAGCAAAAATATAATGTTTCGGAATAGATGGCTCTAATAATCCGTTCCTCTTGACTGTTATCACTAGAATCTCATCAAAGAAATTAAGCCCATCTTTAAGCAGAACAGCGAGAACATCAGTGTGGGTTTCACACGGAATGCGGTCGGTTTCCTTCTTGTGTTCTTCGGGTGGCTATTTGCACGCCATCCGACGTCATGTCCCGCCTCAGCAGTATATTTAAATATAACATTACTGCTGTGACAGGACAATATGGCGGACGACTGCATTTTGTTCAAGTGGAAAGGACAAGATATTGACACATTCTCACAATTGGCACATTCACACTTGATGATATTTTCACCACGTCTACATAAAAATGTGTTGATACGCTTCTTCGTATTACAGTGTTAATGGGTTTTTCATAAGCACTTATTATTAAGTTATTTTTTGGCATTTAAAATAAATATTCACTGACAGTTTACTTGTGGATTAATGTCCAAGTATTTCTAGTATTACAAAATCGATTTACATAATTTAATATAATTCATCATCACTAGCCAACCAACCTATACATGGTACCCATAGTGTACCGAGAGTTGCTCATAACATTAGTACGTAGAAGTAGAATCAATACCACATGTTAGATAATTATTTTCAATGGGTTTTGTATCTCATTAAAAATTGAATTTTGTATTTGAATCTATTCATTGTATTGAAGCGTGTACTTCTTTTATTTATGGGCGGTGGCCGACATAACAATCATTTCTAATACTTAAGAAATTGATATTCGTCGATAAGGTTGTGAAGCGAAATGCAACCGCAGTGTTATTTACAAATTATAATTTATTGACAATATTTAAAAATAATGAAATTCATGAATTACCGATTAAAAGATTGATATACTTGGTTTAAATATAGATTTTTTAATTTATTAATAATCGATGGTATTAGAACTGAGTTTGAACAATTTTTATTTTGGAGAATCCAGTCCTATTTTTAAATATGCCATGGAAGTTAATATTTATGCACCATGATGTAATCCGAGAGAACGAATATTGGCATATTATATAAACAATTGTATCACCTACCGTCGGAGATGTTTGAAAGGTTTTTTAACGAATAATTTTAATCTCTAGTAAAATTACGAATTTTGTTCTATTAAAGAATGTTTGATTCTAAAAGTTTATTCTAATTTAATTGTGGTTTGAAAATATACTAATTATCAAATAATAAAATATATCTTTGCAATTGTAGAATATATGTCGAACTTTTACTTGTACTATTCTCTGATGAAATCGTGAAATAATTGATTAATTTGACTTAAATATATTATGTATTCTTTCGCAAATGTATCATGGAATAATGCAATAAATATATAACGCTCGGCGTGAGTTTAAATTGTATAAATATTCACAAACTGGAAGGTTTTTGTTACGATGTTTATTCTTTTGTACATAAAAAAAAAGGATTATGCTCGTATGTAAGAAAAATCGATCAATGATTACAGATTGAAGAAAAAGTGACATACTGTTGAATACGCGATATCCGTTTCCGATAAATTTGTTGAGGTTATGTTAGATGAACTATTTTTCAGAAATTAATGTCATATCATGACAAATCTGAGAAAATGGTGATTATTGATAATTAATTGTGATTGTAATTGTGACAAGGCAAGTCTTAATGTACTTGCACACATTTACTAGACCTCATCTTTAAAGTGAATTTTAGTAATCGTAGTGAATTTTCAACCAACATTGCGGCGCAGTCGTGAGGAGGAGAAAGGTTTTACTTATTGTGTGTTTACTATTAATGTTTAAATTAATATCAATCACTATCATGGTAACACGTGCACCTATTTGTTTGTATTTTGTGTGGCGTTAAATTTGTTTAAAGCGCAGTTTCAAAAGTGCATTATTTGGTTATGTCAAAAAACGCCGGTAACCCTCAACTAACCATGCTCCGCAAACCATGATTTATCATGATATACACCAAGAAAAATCGCGATTGGCCGCGAATCATTTACAGATTTGATTCAGTAACAATGGTTGCTATAAATGAGGTTATACGTGTTGTTAAGCTAGCCGGCGGCCATTGGCCACGTAAGACGATTTTGAGAAAGTATACTCCGTTTTGTGACAAGTTGAAGGTATATTATGGTGGCGTCGTGATGTAGGCGCTCCTATTTTTACATACGTTCAATGCGTATCACGAAAATTAATATATTTTTTCAGTATATTGTTGGAAAACCGGTAGTTAGGTTGTCAGAACTGGGCGTGTACCCGCGGCGGATCGTTACAGCTCGGAAAATCATTACGTCACATCCGGCGGCGGACATGTGAGCCGCGTGAGCCTGCCGTCGCTACTGGCTTGGCCCGGGTATCTTGCCGACCGACGGGGTGAGGGGTGACCTGCTCATGCGCAAACCGTGCGGGGTTGTAATCTTTGCAACTGTGAAAAAGTGTAGGGGTAGCGAAAACATAGCGTCTGCTTATGTATTTTTGAAATCAGGGTTGCCTTCTAAATGCTCCTTGAAGAACATTCTTTGTTTCACTTGTTTTAGTAAAAACCCGGAAATTAGTTTTTAACACTAACACTAGTACAATTATTGTAAGTAAGTTAACAATTACCGAAAATGCTACCCGTCATTTTAGTTTTAATAATATTGGAAAATAATACTTATATCTTCTTCGTTGTGCAGACAATGAGAACGTGGACATGTACATTACAATTTTAGTCGAAATACGAGATGATAATAGTCCGAAGAACACCGCAGTGTAAACGTACCGTCACATATATTTTTACTATGATTAGTAGTCACTCGTAGCCGTTTGTTCAATCCCAAGAAATGTGTTTCAGTAATGTCTTAAGTAAAAGGTTTGTTCTATTAAATCTAACCGGCTTAATAAACTCTTAGATTCATGTCTTACCAGAAATCACTGTGAACCCGTTTTAAAAATACTAAATTCTTTCATCTTGTGTAGATTGATGATCATCGTACATTCGTTTAGTCTGGACGGCGAGTCTAGATCACTCTCGGCAAATATTGTAGTGGAAAGGAAATTTCTCTTTCGCAGGCGGCTTTCATTGGGCTGGGGCGTGGGAGGCTATTTTAGGGTGGGTCTGGCGTGCGTGTGTGTTTGCAAATATCAAATATGTGTGCGTTTTGTTATATAGGGGTGCCGTACGTAAAATCTTCATTTATTATGGGATATATGTATAGATTAAATAAAAATATTATTTTACCAAAGCAATTATAATCGTACGGTGTAGTATATTGCATTAGCCATAACCGTATGATCGTATTATGGTTGGTTACGCTCGACCATAATTTAATAAATGTTGGGTTACATCTCAATCGAAGGTTGATAAGCTCTTTTATTAGGAAGAAAAATGTATAGATTTTTTAAATTGTTCACTTGCTGCACATGGTACGAGTATCGCGGGTAATTCTGTGAATGCAAAAATAGTATACTCTGTCAAAACTTAAAATTTCACACATTCATCGACGTGTGGTAACTACATATATAAGTTCGGACGTCTTGCACTAATATGTTCAGGGTAGTGCAATACTTGTACTGGGTGTTAATTTGTGTTGAAATAAACTTTAAATATTATTGGTTTCATTCACGCGTTCTGTCGCGAATGATATATTTCCTTGATGCTGAATATATTACAATCTTGATTTACTTCTAGGATAGGGTCATCGTTTCAATGTTAATTGAACTATCTGGTCGTCTGTTAAATTATAGGACTTCTTTATAATTTTTCTCTAATCGGCATTAACTAATTAAAATTATAGATGATATACGGCCGTTTTTGCTCGTGCACCATAGGCATTTTGTATTCATATTTTGCCGAGATTTTCCATTAGGATTCACGCTCATAATATTCTGGAACGTTCGTCTCTTCCCCCCCATTAAAAGATAAACGCACTAATAGACAAAAAACTCATCGATTCTGTCAAACCGTTTGTATAAAACTGATGATAATCATCGGTCCATTTGTATTTATGTAAATCAGAAAACAAAACAAAAAATAAGTTTCAATAATTTCTGCAATTTACAGCGTATTCGTATCTGTCGACTAATCGGTACACGAATTAGTTGGAACCCGAATATATTTTTATTTTGATAGGGTTAAACGGTAAACGTATTTTAAGATGTTCATTAAAAATTAAATCAGGTTTATTGTTAGGTTATTTCTTAATTTTTATTTTGTTGGCGAGTTGGGTTTTACTATCTAAAATTCGTCAAAATCTAGACGAGCTAATAAATATATCTCAGTACATACTATTATATATACCGTGATTTGTACTTGTAAAATGATCATAATACATTCAATCGACAGACAATTTTTTTCCAAAAAAAAAAATACACAGTTATCTGTGCTATGTTAAAATACACACATTTATGGCACTTTTATACTGTATATCGATAATCGATTTGTCGCCCTCGTAGGGATGGATAGCGCATCCGACTCATGAGCATAGTGTCTAGGAATTGAGTCCCGTAGCTGGCAAAACTTGTACACGTATTTTTTTCTCGTGCATTTGAAACTAGGACATAGACCAATTTGGTTGAGCTAACAACTAACAACTATTACTCGGAAAAAAATCTGTCAAACAATCTTCACAACGTGGAGATCCATATGCTTCCTTTCGGAACGGATATGATTAAAAGAAAAAAATAATGATATTAGATATTTAAATATATGTTTGAATTTCCGATGTATATATTTTGTCGTTTACTCATGATTTATTATTACATCGTAGTATAATGAGGACATTGTGTTTAAATAACTATATAATATGGTATTTTAGTCGCCCAGACGCATGCTTTCTAGGCGATATGGCAATTGGGCATATATGTTCAAATGTAACCTTTGAGAGAGATCGGCGAAATCATATACTTCGTGAAAATGATGATTATGCTGAATTTAACAAGCTTAAGTCATACCGTTATTATAATGTGGATGCATCATTTATCTGACACTTCAACATTTTAGTTTTGTTGGACAATTTTTAACGATAAGCTAGACCGAATATATTTTTTCAAATGAATATTTTAAATAGTATTTACGATTGCCAATCATTTGATAAGAATGATTTAATTGATTTGTATTTGCTATAGCATTAATAATTTTGTCGGTCCCCTGCTTTGGTGGTTGTCTGCTGTCGGAGCGTAGGGTTTCCTCGCGCCTGGGACGGAGAAAAGCATTTTCCATGCAAGTGTAGGTTGTTGAAATAAATTTCAAGCGTGTATTGTATCTGTGGATAGGAGAAATTTTATGTTCTGTGTGGTTGGTGTCTGTCGGGACGTTCGCGCATGCGCGAACCTATTTTGTCCTGGGATATTCGATCGTAGGCTCGCATTGCCATTATAAATGTACATTTTCATTATCACCAACGGCGATGCATCTTATTAATTGTTCAGTATGTGCAATTCATAGTTTTGTTGTATCAATCGTAGGGCGGGTTAGAAGGCATATTTAAAGCCTACATAATTACCCTATGAGCCGACTCCAACGAGAACCGACATTTTCTAGTTTTAATATGGATTTTTTATTTGTTCCAGGTATGATCTGGCAGTGGGCATCGGCAGGTTTGTACCATTACAGTGGACAAATTGAAAGCATTTGCAATAGCTCAACAGTGTTCTCTCACTATTGTTAAGTAGGTTTGTAGTAGAGCCGCTCAATAAGAGTCATTGTTATTGAAAAGAAAATTAATTCAAATTTAGATGTTGTTAATTCAGATTCGTAATATGAGTATATATTATATATTAGGATTGAAAAGTATTCATTAAATAGAGTGAAACATTGTGAGAGACGTTTTCAAGCAGACAACGACGGAACTAAGCGTACATTTGAATAAATATCGTACAAATAACGACGTTATACTATTTTTAGATGTTTTAAAAAAAAATTATAACCTAATATATAAATTACCATCTTTGCGGTGTGTAGTGACTTTGAAAAATTGTTCTCTCTGAACGAACGTTTTTAGTTTTAATTTATCGATTGATTAGTAATATTTCAAATATGAATTCTTAAAAGATACCTAAAATACTATACTCTTGTCTATAATATTTTGAATATTAATATTCTCTATATAATTCTGAAAACTTAACAAATGTATTCGGTAAAAATCCACATTCAATATAAATACCTAAAACATATTATAATTTCATTCCAAAGGTCGTCGCTTCTGGAGCATATGACATCAATTATGGAATTATTTTCACTTGAGCCAACTTTCACCCAGTGTTGTCACACCGTTTCAGCATCACGAATCAAAGTTACTATCTTGTTACTATGTATATGCGTAACCCACTCCTTGATAAAAAAATACTTGCACATCCTAACCAAGTTAGCAACAAGATAAACCCCCTCCTTTTATGCCCTCCACCGTTCACATCCTCTCTTCGATAGATTATCGTTTCACACGTAATACACTGTAATTCTTTCTATCTCGCTCTCAGAGCGATAGTTAAATTAACCCTTTAATAATTCGACGACGGAGGGGAGGTATGGTGTTAAATTATTTAGATACTTAGTTATTATAACGTTGCATATTTTACTTTTTGATTGGCTTATTGCCAGTATCGGTCGGAAACCAATGTGGACACAGTATATTAAGTAATATTTTGTGGAAAGGTCGTAGAAAGCGAAATAAATATTACCCGAAGGAAAATCGTTCTTTCGATACCGTGTAAAAATACAGAAGCTATTGTAGATTTTCCCATCGCTGGCTATTAATTACTGGAACACTACTCCTGCGTAGGGTGAGATTAAGTCCTCGTTCTGATTGTCACTCACGGACTTGTCTCCCGCACGCGAATATTTTTTCGTTAAATGTAATTCTTACGTAAATGAAAGCTTAGGCCATTTGCGCCAGGCATCAGCAAACGTATAATGGAAAATTTAATTTAGACTATTTTTGACCTCATATTTCAATGGCGGTTGTTTTTTATGACCATGCGAAAAATATTAGGTAAAATCAGTTCTATGATGGAAATTAATATTACGTAGTAATGAATTCGTTAATTGTGTATGCGAATCATTATTACATAATCGAAATAATAAAATGCTTACAAATTCAATGAAATAATTAAAGATTAGCACGGCTCTTGATTTCTATATAATTATGTAATCAAACAAAAGTTTGCTTTGGCTTTTGTACCTATATATTATTTATAAATAAGATTGAACTTGAAATGTATTTTTTAATCGTTGTATAATATGATAATATGAGATAGAAGAGAGTGAGGGCTTGTTGCTACGAGTACATATGTATTCATAATCTACAGGCAGGTTATTTCGTACGCACGCCAGTCGATGTTGTCACCCCTGTTAGACTAATACCGATAGTTCCTCCCGCTTTGGCTTCTATATTCGGATGAATTAGCTCTTCGCTGAATACTTCTGTTACTCACCCAGTTTAAAATAAATAGTCAGGGTTCGCTCCCTTATCATTTCTTTTCTATAGATCGCGAAAGAACTTAATTCAATACTCACGATTAAACAATGTGTCGAGAATAAATTTGACACTAGCAAATTTTTGCTTCTCTTGAATTCCGTTACTCTGTTAAGCGCATTATCAAATCATTCATATTTATTTGTATTTTCGCAAAATTATATAGTTATACCTAAATCTATTTCTTAAGCTTCATCATACATTATACGTTGTTTTTCGTTTCAGTCACTCACATCGAGTTGACGATAGGAAATCACGTAACCGTACAGAAAAAAAAAACTTTCAACTTTCTGCAAAAATTAATATAAATAATAAATAATAAGACGGAATTCAAATAACGCATTTCATATAGTTACGTGTTTTATAATGATCAAATATTAAGATTGTTTTTGAAAACTGTTTACCTTTTATAAAACATTCCAATACTTCTCCACTAAACAAAGTAAAACTTCCAGCATAAGTATTGCCGTACCTACGTACAAATTCAATTTTGAAAAACCCTAATTATGCTCTATATTACATTTCCGTTCTACCGTATACGAGTATATTCACAAAGTGAATTTTGTATGTGAAGTATATTATACTATAATAATATGTCTAGATATGGTATAAATATTTTAAAGCGTTACTTTTCCAATTAGTCGGTTTTACGATGATGGATGTTTGCGGTCCGAAACGGCTATAAATATTTTTTTCCGTCGTTCGAGTTTTTAATACTCGTACCAATTCGATAATATAACGATATATGTTTTACTACCTATCTACTCTAGTATTCCGAGTTGTGGGTTTCGCTGCGCCTTACGCACATTCCGTTTCCTCCGGTTAGCCATAAAATGAATAATTCATCTGGTCGCGGTATTGAAAAACTCAACTTCATTTTAAAATAGTGGTTCTTTTGTGTGAACACGAGACATTTTTTGTAAATATCATCTGTTATTTCGGCGGACAGCGCACCAATTGTGAGCTCGAATCTCGCATCCTGGCAAAATAATTAATTTGCATATGATCCTAATGGGCTGAATTAATAACTTACAAGTAATTACAAGCGATACTTGAAAGTATCGTCAATTTTAACATTACCTCCGTGTGGTAAATTTCATATCGGAAGTGATGGTGATTGGCTGTAATATGTTAATTTTATAGATGATATGAATTATTATTTCCTCTCGAAGACGTATAT
>JAPMAE010000927.1:0-22305 GCA_036584705.1 Rhyacophila sp. 25_7 | reverse complement strand
TATTTTTTGTTTAAAATATTCTCATTAATACAACATGATATGAGAAAAATAATAAATACGCACAAGAGTTTTAAAATATATATATATATATTAAAAGGTATTTAATTAAAATAAATCTCTTTAGATTACATCTTGTATATTGATGATGAAACAAGGAACAATAATACCTCCGCCAAAATGATACAAGCTTAGAGCTCCCGTCTTGCAATACACACTTTACGTTGTACGTTTTGCTAATAGCTACCATATTTCAGCGCCTACAAGTAATATAAAACACGAAAAACGGTAAACGCTGTAGTTTTTCGTAATTTCTCACAGTTTAAATAATAAATAATACAAAAAAACTTTTTCACGGTTATCTTTTACTTTGAAAGATATATTTTATTTGTAAATCACGGGTTTAAATACTTTAATAATCATTAAAAAATACAGATCAAACACATTTATTATCTAAGATAAAATATGTTTAATGATTTTTTTAAAAGAATTTTTATAACTATTTTTATGGATACAAAAGTAATCAAGATATTTTGTTTTAAATTCAATATGAAAAAATTAAATATGACCAATTAGTTTATAAATTCTATTGATTTATTATGTTCGGAGTAATACAATGTAAATAATTAAATGCAATATATAATGAATAATCATATCATAAGTATATGTTATTTACTATCAACATTTAATATTATTATTTATTATTTTATCAGTTTTATTAGAAAACATAAAAAAATCAATAAAAATATTATAGTTTATGAAATAATGACAATCATTACTGGTACGTAAACTTATAATTTATAACAATTTTTATCTACAATAATTTTATTATTACTCTTGTCAAAGATCCTAATAGTTGAAAATGTTTATTTAAAAACTGATGTAAAATTATCTCATATAAATAACATAATTAAATAGTTTTTCTAATGAGATACTCCTTTAATACGTTAATCACAAAAATAATTGTAATGCAAAAGATTTCTAATTTAAATAATATTTTTTAGTATTTTTAATGAAATCTCACAAACACTGCTATATTTTTTTATACTCTCCAGCAATACATTTTTTACATATAAATAATCAAACTACTAAAATTAATAAAGCATTTATCAAAAAATAATGATTTGCATAGTTTTAAAATATATTTTGAATACAATTACTGTTCGTGAACATATCACTGTAGTCAAAGATGAGATTTTTTTAGTATTTATTATAATATCAAATATTTTTAGTCGAATAATATGGTGTTGAAAATAGTTAATTGTATATTACGTAAATAAAATTTCTTGTATTCACTGTCGATTTCATTGTAGGTCATTATATTGAAATAACGACGTAGTTTTATATATTTCATTTCACAAAATATATTTTTCAAAAATAAACCCGTTTGTAACGTTTCAATAGATATAATATTGTCGCCTTCATTAATTTAGTAGATAGCGCGTATGCGCAGCAAGCAAAGATCACGGGTTCAAACTTCATGCTGGTTGCAAAATTTTTCAAATGTTTCTTTATTTATATTGTAGCTAGGACATAAACCCGAAACGGTTGAGCTGATAGTTAACGACTATTACTCCTATAAAAAATGAATGTTAAGATAATCTTCACACTATGGATATTCTATATCAACCCAATTTAGGTAGAAAGGTGAAACTCGCAGTTTGAAAAGTGCTTTTATTTGAGAATCATAATGTATAAAACTAAATACACGTTCGGTCAAACAGAATTAAGCCAAAAATGACGAATTATTATCAAAATTCAGCTTTAGATTTAAAAAAAAGAATAATAAAGTTTGTATGGAAAGTAAAAAAGCATTAAACATCAATTTTAATAATTTTTCTTTAATAGCTTTTTTAATTATCAAATCAAGAAAATAAAACACCAATATGTTGTTAATCATGTACTTCAAGTTTATGTTAATGTGACTCTGAATAAAATTCATTAAAACACGTTTTTTGTGCCCCTTGTAAAAAAAATTATGTGAGGGTTACTCCCTTTCACCTAAGCACGGTCGATATGCTTCATCTCGGAACGTATATGGAATTTAAAAAAAAAGATATAATATTAATAAATAACATGCATTATCTTTATTGTCAACTACAAGATTTTGTGCACTAAAGTTTACAAATTAGTTTTATTTTTATATTTTTTTTTGATATCTAATATATTTAGTGATAAATAAACTTTATATTTAGTAATCAGTAACAGCAAAGTGACTTTATCACGCATTAAAAAAAATAATAGTTTCATTTTAAAAGTAAATATTTGAAAAGTACCACTAAAAAACTGAATACTTTTAATAATGAAACTTTTTAAAAAACTTGAAATATCAACTAAAATGAAAAATACAGAAAAAAAATGTATATAAGACCTGTCTGTAATGAAAATTTGCTTACTTTTTTGCATAAAAACTTTTAAGAGACTGAGGGTGCATAAAGATATTTTGAATAAGAAAAAATACAAGTCTGTGCAAAACTGTTAATTAAAAAGTAAATTTATTCGACGTAAGAGGTTTCTTTTGTACAATAAATTCATGTTGTAAATATTTATTTCAAAAAATTTGTACCATTCACTGCCAATGACAGTTTTGGGTTCACGTCATTGATAAGTGGTTATGAATAGAATTCCAAAACTAATAAAAAAAAAACATAACTTTATTTATAGTGAAAATCATTTAACACGAAACAAAAAACGTTTAAATAGAAAAAGTGAAGATTTAAAAACAAAAATATACAGACTCATATGCAAACGTTCAAATATACATTTGACTAGTGAAATGAGTCAAATACAAGACGATATCGAACAATTTGTAGATAATAAAATAATGATGTAGATTGCCTTCGTAAGTCAGTGGATGGTGCATTTGGCTCACGAGTCGAGGGTCGTAGGTTCGAGGCCTGCGCTGGATGCAAAATTTGTATTGTAGCTAGAATACGAACTCGAAACGGTTGATACGAGTTAATAATTGATAATTATTACTCGTAAAAAACTGTCAAAACAATTTTCACACTGTAAAGAGCCATATGGGGGTTTTCGGTGCGAATATGGTTAAAAGAAAAAAAAGAGGTTGGTAGGTCTTGGTCGTCTTTGGTGATAGTCTGAGGGTCATGTTTTTCTATATCTATTTGAAACTAATATATAGTTTCTTCTTTAACTACGTAACTGAAGCATATGGACAAACTTTTGTTTTTTTATGTATTTGATTAAGAGACTTATATAGCGCGAACTGGACAAGTTCCTAATAGTGTTAAACCAGTATTTCCACCCAGACTTGCCAACGTGACATGAAACCACTCTGGAGCATATGAACACCATATATTGTCTACAACTGGATTTCGTCGTATTAGAAGGCCGTTAAACATCGTATATAGGATTTGTTAGGCAGAATTGCGGAATGCTAGCATGACATGGGAGGGTGAAAGAAGACTGATCAGCGATAAGGGCACACAGAAGCAATATGCGGTATTTAGAGCGTGACATTGTTGAAGAAGATTTTAACGTTATATTATCACAAACAGTTTAATGGCAAAGTTTTTAATCTGGAAGGCTATTAAACATTCGGTTCCTAAAATAGAATCTTTTCTTTGGTTTAATTATAACAATAAAACTTTTTACGACCCTTCAGAATAATTGCAAACTAAGGTCATGCCATTAAGATCGTAAATATATTACTTCATGTAATAACACTACACGTAGGGCCATCGTTAATACCTTAGCGAAATCTTTGGGTATTATTATTTTAAGCAGCAATAAAATTTAAGAATTCTTACTTTTGGGTAAATACACTAAAGCCATGTTATTATGAATTGTTTCAAATTTACGATTTTAAGAAAAAATACTTGGTATGATACGGTCAAACATTATTGAAAACGGTTAAACATACATACATTTTTTATTAAAATAAGCTTTTTAAGGAATTTACGTCTTATTCCGTAGAGTTTATGATTTTGTCATCAAAAATCAATAGTAAGTAAGTGAAGATAATTTTATGATATTTTTCCCATATCGGCTCCCAAACGAAACATACTCATAATCGTCGTTAACAGAAAAATACTTCCGATGTGTCAAAAATGTAATTGTTTCTTTTTTTTAACCATATCCACTCTGGAACAAAGCATATGAATCGCCACAATATGAAGATTGTTTTGACAGTTTTTTTACGAGTAATGGTTGTCTGTCAATTCTCAGCTCAACTAATTTGTCCATGTTCTGGTTTCAAATGCACATACAAAAAACCCTGTGCAACTTTTGCCAGTTATTGAATTAGAACCCTAGACCCTTGGATCATGAGTCAGATATACTATCCATTCACAATTGTTTAAGCAGAACTAAAAACTGATTTTTGGGAAATACAAATTAGTTTATAAAACACCAAAAATATGCCTTGATTTAGATGCAAAAATGTAAATATACTCGTATATATCGAAGATTTTTTCAATTTGTAGAATAGTTAAAATTTTATAAATTATCATATTTAACTTAACTATAATAGATGGGAGGTATTTTTTTGTTAACGATAATATACTCGTTAATTAATGTGTTTTTTTTTCTTATATTTCATTTTATAATTTAGTTATAACATCAACTAAATAAGAGATAATAAGCTTTTTTACATTGATATATTAGTTGTAAGTAATTTTGGCTGTTGGTATTCTTTTGTGATCCAGTAAAAATATATTGAATGCAACAGATGGGAAAAATATTTTCTTGGTTAGTTAGTAGTATAAAAATGAATAATAATTTATGCAGGCTGTCTTTTTTTAAAAGTAGACTTTCGATAAAATATTCTAAAACTTTTACAGGTGGTAACATATTTTTTGAAAAATCAAACGAGATAATCTATCTCACACATATAATTACTTATATGAACGTTGACTACAGAATCGGCTATAAGGCTACTCTGAAAGCCGTTTGTCACTCATGAAGTAAAACAACTTATGTCTCTTTCATATTTTATTACTTCAAAGTTTACGTGTATCTTTTATAGAACTTTAGATTTTGCGATGCAAGTGTATTTATTTAGTTGTAAAGTATAGAAAGTTTGAAGATTTTGCTGTAAAATATGTCAGTTTAGTTTCTTAAGCGCTATTAAGTTGCATTTCTTTTAAAAGAGAATAGCATATGTGTAGTATTTAATATCCTTAAAGAATACTAGATGCTTACAACTTTGACGAAAGTTCACATATTTACGTCAATTTTATAAAAGTATCGAACCAAAGAACATTAGAACTTTGCAAAAGCAGCAAAGTAATATTAAAGTTTCCTCACAAAAAGTTCTGCAATATTTTACTTTATATTATATTAGTTTATTGAGAGGAATATTAACACCGTGAATAAAATAGAATACTAAGTAAAAAATTCGATACGAAAATTATTCATAACTTATTATTCATCTCCTTATTATACTCGTTGGCAATCTTTTTCATTCAGTAATTTTGATTTACATCTCAAAAGGGTTTCCTTGAAATAAAATATGCCAATAAGAATTATTATACTGGTTTCTAAAGAGCTATCGATGAACATAAACTTTGCGTATAATATTGTCTCCATGAATAATCATTGTTCTCAATATGTTTCATGAAATAACTCAAGAAATAATTGTGTTTTTCAAACTATACAACATTAAAAAACAATTTCACCTAATAATTTCTATGTTTATTGACATATTATATCGTCCCTGTGTAGGCAAAGAGGCTTAACTTTCAGTTTTTTGAAAAGTGCTTTTATTTGAGAATCACAATATACACAATTAAATTCACGTTTTGGCAAAAGGAATTAAGCCGAAAATGCCGAATTATTATCAAAATTCAGCCTTAGATTTTGAACAAAAAATGACTTATTAAATTTACATGTAAGAAAAAAAGCATAAATCTTCAATTTGATTTTTTTTTAATAACTTTTTAACTTACAGATAAAGAAAAAAAACATAAATTTATTGGTCATTATGCATTTTAAGTTTATGTTAATGTAACTTTGACTAAAAATCATTAAAATACGTTTTTGTGCCTCATGTAAAATTTCTTGTGTGAGAGTTAATCCTTTTTGCCTAAACACGGTCAATATACATGAGTGATAAGATATTTTTTTATTAAAAATGGTCAAATTCCAAAAATCTACATAGACAATAATATATTATCAAAAATCTGTAATGTATTTTACTTATCAACAAATTTTTGATTTTTTTTGAATATATCTACATTATTTGACTAAATTTTAAAGCAACGTCCTAATATATTTTTTCATGTAATAATAGGTTACATGTACTTAGATAAGTCTTAGTTTTTATTATGTATATATAAGACGTAAAAGTATTTATTGTAAAGTGATTTAAGGATTTTATTATTGTTATTATCTTTCTTTATTGTCATCTCAAAGAATGAATACCACAATATTTTTTCCATTAGCCTTTAATTAACTGTAGACAATAAACTAGAAAAAACGTCACCCGCAAAGCATGTCAAGGTAGCATTAAAAAATGATATTAATCGAAAATGTGGAGTGAAAATTGCTATAAATTAAACCTCGCAAGAATACATTTCCTTATTGATATGGATATATTTATACGAGTATATATAATAAAAAATGTGATTTAATAGATGTGATAAATAATTCAACAATACTTCAATAAGTAACACATGTGGTAATCTAATAGCATAAAGATTCACATCAGTTTGTTATTTTGTCTTTGTTATTTGTAAATTAATAAAATGTGCTGAATATACGTGATATCTAAGAGTACATTATAAAAAAATGGCAACTAAGCAACACAAAAAAACTGACTTCAACATTCAACATTAGCGTAATACGCATTATCGTAAGTCATTTTCGCAGTTGCCGCGTATGCGCAATCTAAGCTGAGTTCTGTCAGCTTTTGTATGTAATTACTGAAGTCGATAAATTAATTTATCTTCTAAAATATAAAAAAGTGTTGTTTTATATTAACAATTTTATCAGTTAACTTTTTGAATAATAATTATTTTTATTCTAAAAATATTGTACAGATAGTGCACATATTCTGTTTCGAGCAAACTCTATACTGCCGCTGTTTGAAAAAAATATGGTAAGCCTATGAATGATATCACTGAAAATTGTTTTAGTTATTGTATACAATACAACCACTTGATATATAATTAGTTTTGTTTCTATTATTATTAATTTATTTTAATTATTCTTGTTATAGGGCATTATTTTGTTTTTATAGAGAAAATTGTATTTTTTCTTACTTTGATAAATTAATTAAATCTAATTTGAAATCCTTGTACTACGCTATAAACTTATATAATATAATCTATAATACTCAGATGATTTTCTCAAGGTTGTATCATGCAATTATTTATTCAACACTCTAATATAAATTACGCACAAACTGTCCTGTTAATTTTATTTGTAAATATAGAGATTTCACGCGCGAAACAGGTGAGTGACAGCATTGACATCTACTCGTAATGTCGGAAAGCACTAAAATAGAATTAATGGGATTGTATCATTTGTAATAGTACCGTTAATAATAGACTGTTTATGGTTTTAATATTATGTTTATATAAAAAAACAAATATTTTAGTTAACTTAGAAACTGTGAAGATCCATATGCCTTGTTTTGGAGTTGGTATAGTTAAAAAATATATATTTTTAAGACTTTTTTAAATTCATTTTTATCTACATTTATTATGGAACAAAACATTGAAAATCAATACTATAAAATTCCTTCATAATAATGTGCGATAAGTGATAAAGAGGAAAGTTACAATACTTTATTAAATGACTAAACATGACAGTTTTTAGTTAATTAAAATCAATATGAAACCCATTAACAGTATGTTATCAGATTATTTGTGGACATTAATCATGGTCATAATTTTTATTTCATGCAACGCTTAATCATAATAATCTATTAGGTTGAATATTATGTATACACTGAATGATTGATTATTAATTATTAAAACCTTTGGTTCAATTCTTTTTTCAAGTGATGTTATGTGATCGAAAAAAAAACAAAAATTCACCACCTAATGTCTGGCATTAAAAAGGTTTTAGTGCACTGCTAGTAAACGTATCGTTACTTCATCTGCGAGTATAATTAGTTATAAATTGAATTTTGTCACAAAAACGACACCATATCTTTTTATTGGTAATTTTAACCATAGCATAGGTAGATTTAATTCATACCATGCACCTTAGTCAAAGTATATGGATATCATAATAGTCTCTACGAGTTTTTGTTACTGAATAATTTTCTTGTAATATTGAAACCAAAATATTCTAACCTTACTAAATCTCACATAGTATATAGATAATTAAAAATACCAAGTTAATTATTCACACAGAATTTTTGTTACTGACGGCTCAATTCATCGACACCTTACTGGCCGCCTTTAGATGAGGTAGAGATGATAAATATATTCCGATTGGAGAGAGAAGTAGGGACAAAGAGACTTGTGCAGTAGACTATGGATCTAATTGAGTTGTAGCGCAACATAATAATAATAATAAGAGTTTAACTATTTATGTAATATAATACTCAAAAAACTTATCCAGTAAGATACTGAATGAATAAATCATCTATGATGTTCTATAAAAAACCTTTTTTTCTCTCACAAGAGCTTTATACAAGTGTAACGAATTTTATTTTATTAGCTTTTAATTTTAAGTCTTGTAGTAAATATGTGTACATTTTGAAAAACTATTATTTTATTCTTATTACATCCACTTCAAAATTGAGCATAGAGAGTGTTAGAATCAACAAGATTACGATGACATTTTTTGCAAGTAACAATTCTCAAATGGTTATAAAATATGTGTGCGTTTTCGACAAACGTAAGATTCAAATTTGCAATCCTCGGATTGCTAGATGGACATACTGTTCATTGGTCTACCAAAGGTATATGTAAAATATACATAACAATTATAAATATGGTAGAAAGACAATTCAAAGTATAAAGAACCATATGTTACCAAACTAAATAAATGGCCGCTTTTAATGTGATATCCTAAACTCCAGTAATTTATAGCAATGGCTTGAAAATAATTTTAACTACAAATTATATACTTTTCATATTTAAAAAAGTTTTTTTATAGATGAAAACTATACAATTTAGCTAAATTTTATGTAATAGATTGTTTAAAGTTTCAAATTAATATGCTTATTTAATTCAATGTACATTACGAATGCAACATTTGTTAGCAAGTGGGGGTTGCGGATTCAACTCTCATATGTGGTCACAAAAATTATCTAAAATATTTTTTTGATTTACATTTGTAACTAGGACATGAGGCCAAAATGATTGAGCTAATAATTAAAAACCATTCCTTCTACAAAGACAAAGACTGCTTAAAAAAATTATTACAATATGTCTCATCTTATTTTTTCCTTTTAATTAATGAAGATTTCATGCAATTGACCTTGCCTAATAGTAAAAAAAGATTACCACTGCAAAAAAATAAAAATAATGTAGTACTCAAAATCGCAAAAAAAAAATTGGGAACTTGAAATATCAAAAAAATAATTTGTACTATTGCCAAAGATTTTCATTTTGTGCGGCAATACACATACAATTATTCGTATTTAATGTTTGTTTCTATAAAGAACAACAAACAAAAATAAAAAAGAAGTGTTTTTTCTTCAAACCCCAATTCCAATATTTAAGCCTAAATATAATTTAATCTCTCTTCTGAAGAGTAGTTATATTTAAAATATGACATATTGCCAGATCATTATCGATATATTTCATATAAAATAGTTATAACAAAAAAGATTTATATACTGCAAAATAGTTAAAATTGCATAATTTGAGTATTTTAAGAACATACCATACTATTGATGTCATTTTTAATCAAATTTATTATTTTATAAGTATTTGTTTTCAGAAAAGCTTAATTTTTACTAAAATTGCATTTTAAAAGCTCTCAGTTATAACGCAGATTAATATTTATACATATATTAAATAATATGAAAATAACTTTTTTCTACAACTGCATTTTTTTCTCCTATACAAATAAACTAAAGAAATACACGCCAGGTCAATTAAGAATGCATTCTTTCAAACAATGTAAAATTATCCTCTTGGGATATCTCAGTTATTTTGCAGCGCAATTTAATGCATTTTTCTATGCAAGAAAATAAAGAACAAAAATATAATGTTATTTAAATTGAATAAACTGTATTCAACGAGGTTAAGTAATGTTTACCTACGTGAAAGATTGGTTTATAAATTATATTGAAAATAAAACATCGTCTCATAAACAAGTATCCGTAACATAATACATAATGCTTCATTTAAGTCATTTTCTGCCTATAGATAGCATTACGAGTATAATATGTATTATTATAATGCTATAATAATAAGGTTAAAAAAATAGATATAAAAATACCAATTAATCTGTATGGTCTTTTCAAAATATGATAATGAGCTTTAAGCTCACCAATGTGTGACTTGTTAAACCGTTTTATTAAACAAGTACCACTATTAAAAATATAGTACGATATTAAATATGTAGTGCTTATATCGTCAGTATACTGGGAAAAGGCGTTAAGTCGAAAAATTACCGTTTTCTCCTAATAATATTTTGGTAGATTTTTGCACGCTCTATCATCTGGTAAAACAAGCTTAACCATATTCCTTGTACATACCATTTCTGTGATATTTAAATGTCACTCCTTATTAAGCCGATATTAAATATTGTATTACTGGTAAATTAACATTTAACCGACGAAGGATTATTCATATGATCAAATTAAGTATTTCTAAGTATATTCTAATTCTGGAAAAAAAATAACAAGACTTATAGTTTCAGTTGCCCTAATATATTATCATCAAATGTATATAGGAGACTCAAATTTTAAAAATTAATTTATTCAAAATATATTGTCATTTTTGACTTAACGCCTTCTGCCAGTATAACAACGAAATATTTTTGTCGGTTAAATTCGTTTAATAAATATATACTCGTATGTTCTGACTTTATTTTTTCTGATCCCTAGACAACTAGAAATTTTTTGTATAGGTGAAAATATTTTATTTCATATGACTACTCAATGAAATTTATTTATTTAATGTGAAAATACAACCTACAATAAAAATTAATTGTTTTCGACCGGAAGACGCAAACACGTTAGTTGTTTAGTTTAAGATAATAATTCTATAGAGAGAAAGATTTCGATGATATTAATAATGATAAGAATGTAATATTTCTTATAATCATATTTTATTTTACAACGTCTATGTATAGCAATTTAAAATGTGACCGTTAAACTTATTATATTGTATAAATATAAAACTTGGAGCCTGATAAAAAAGCAATACAGCAATGCAGATATTCAAAAAGAAACTATAAAATATCGAAATCGAATACACGAATCAGTTAAAGAAAAACATGGATCCTAGCATCTTTAGCAATATAAACTCCTAAAAATATATCTTTTTAAAATTCAATTACTTTTTTTCAATAAATTTCAAATGAGTAGGTCATGTTTTAGGTGAGACTAATAGAAAAAAAGATATTTCAAAAGTAAAAAATAATGGTTAATTTTTTCTGTCATCTCAAAAAAATAATGGATGAATAACATCATAAAATACAGAGACATTCGAAGATACTCGCAACTGGACACAGAGAAGCTTGAATTAAAGTTGTTTTTATATCATATTATAATAATAATCTTGTTTGAAAAGAATAACACATTCATTTCATTGCATAAGCTCAATTATCTACAACACCTAAAAATAATAAATAATATTATTATATATGAAATCACTCAAAATTGAATTTGTATGTATGTCTAGTTTTGCCGTTTTATTGTGAAATCATTAGTATAGTTTGTGTCTGAATTTTATAAAAGAAATACATTAGTATTTTATTATTTTCAAAAATAAAGTAAAAGAAAATTGCTTTTACCCTTCAATGTGACTGACTTTTTACATCGCAGAGAAATTCATATTTGATTTTCAGTACACGTTCCTTATTTTTACATCATCAGTTTGCGATACAACTTTCGCAAATAAAATTCTACTTCATAGCTTAAAGCTCTGCTAGGATATAAAGTATTCGTCTGGCATATCTACCAGAATTTGTTTTCATACCTGGTCGTTATGTGGATATTTCAATGTTTAGTGCAAGAAATATTTTATTTAATACCAATTATTAATTGTATATTTTTACAAAATAAATCAAATATGTATTAAATAAAATGTTATAGTAAATTACCAAAGTTTTGATAGCTGTTTAAATATATAGTTTTAAAAATTGCTTTAATTTATCTCGATACATATATTTTACTCGTGTAAAATATTATCAAAATAAATTAGTCATATCAAAAGAGTAGATTGCATATTTATGTTATTAAAATTATCTTTTGTATACACCATTATATTTGGTGATATTGAAGACTGTATTACTTTGTAAAAATTCAAATAAATTCGATCCAATATATCGTTTGGAAAAAATAATAATTATTTCATTTATATAGACGTTTAAATTCAATTAATTTTATCTATCAAACTTTGGTGAAGCCAAGTGAAGTGAAATAATAATCCAGATGCATACAAAAAAAATACTTTTTAAAACATTTCAGTTAATAATGTTTTAGCAAACAAAACCGGTCTTGAATTGTTTTTAAAATATTCTTCTGTAATAGAAAGTATAAAGATATACTCGTATAAACGTGAAATTTAAGCATAAACGTGTAAGTATATTATAAATATTAATTCGTATTCATAATTTGTTCAGTAAACAATATTTTAAAAGACAAAAGTGATTTTGAATTCTTTCAAAGTTCCATTTTATATAGAAAACTGACATTTTGTTTTAAATATATACGTTTATTAGAAATTAATTCATATTTTTATTTTGTATAGTATATCATTAACTATTATAATAGTTTATAATTTGTTTAGTTATCCTCTTTAGTCTAATAGATAGCGCGTGTGCAGAGCAATCAGGAATCACGGGTTCAAGGAATATGCTGATCGCAAATTATTTCATTGTGAAAGTTTTCAAATGATATGAACCCAAAACGGTTAAGCTTATAACTGACAATTATTACTCGTAAAAAAATCTGTCAAAAAAAATTCACATTGTAAATCCTTTTGCTTTGTTTTGGAGTGTATATGGTTAAACAAGACTGTTAGAAAAAAATTATATCTTTATATTTTTTTATAAAAATATATATGTATTGATTATATTAAAAATACATTTTGAGCATATTTTTTGTAGTATACTACACAAATATAAATTTTAAATTAAATGGTGATATTATGTTCAAAAATGATTAATTATGTTAATGATTGATTGCTTATTACTGCAAGAGTTTATTTATCACAAACATTTTTACAATAATTGGTACAATAAAAGTTAACATAATTGAATCATGTAGTTCTATTAAAAATGTAGAACAGTTGTCTCGTTCAAAGGTTTTAGATATAAAAACTCGTATTACGTCTCATGTAGCGAAAAATATTTTCTACCCGTTTTCTTTAGCATTCGCTATGTAAAACGCGTGGTCTTCTAAATTCGATTCTCGCCCCCTTGTGAAGCGAAACGTCAATCAGCGAACCATTTTTATCAAATTCGTTCTACATTGAAATCACGAACGCGGCATGTGATTCGCCAATATAACTGACAATTTTTCATACAAAAATGTGTTTATAAATAGAAAATATAAGTTCAGCGTAGTTAAATAATATTTGATAACTTTTCTCTAAATCAAAAACTAGTAATATACTGAAGAAAAATTTCAAATTATTGACTGAATTCACTGTTATTGTCTACTCCTATAATTTTACGCTTAATATACAAAAAATTGAAGAAAATATAGTCCACAATGCAATTTTGAGCGGCCCCTTTGATTTTTGCTTGTAAAAAATCGTAAATCATATCGACCGCATTTAGGCAAAAGCTCCTCAATCCTCAGTTTTTTAAAAGTACTATTCTTTAAAAATCACAATATATACAAATAAAAACACGTTTTATCAAAAGGAATTAAGCCAAAAATGTTGAATTATTATCGAAATTTAGCTTTAGATTTTGAAAACAAACAACCTACGAGTACTAAGTTTGTATGGAAAGGAAAAAAGCATTGGCACCTTAATTTTAGTTTTTTCTCTGATAATTTCTATTATTATCAGTCGATATTATAATAAAAACATATTCAGTATTATGTTTATAGTTAAATATGTGGCTCTCTGATATTTTATTTTCAAGTGTGCTTTTTAGATACTCGTAATTCAAAGTTGGATAGCTGTAATATATACAATTAAATATCAATGCTTGAATATTATATAATATAGCTGCCAAAATAGTGTGAAAATCAATATAATACATAAATTACGTTTGATTATTATGGTTCAATTTTTCGTCAATTTCACGTCAAATACGATTTAAAAATCTTCACTATATGATCAAGCTTAATCCAAAATCTTATTTTCACTTTTATTATCTTATTTTATATCTAGTCGTGCTACTATACGCTCCAATTTTTGTCACAGGCATCATGTCTATTTTTAAAGCTTTTTAAGTAATTATTTTGATACTTTGTAAGGTGCCATTGTTTCTTACCATATAGGAGTTCTGTCAGTATATAAGCACTAATTGGACGGTATTTGATTTTTAAATTGACTTTAAGTACAGTTGTGCGTGCTAGGTAGAAGTAATTAAGTTACGTAATTAAATAAAAATCTGCATTATTTCTTTACGTAACAAAAAATAAGTTTAGGTCTTTTACTAAACATGTTAACATGCTATTAACAATCTATGAGTATTAATGTGACAAAAAAATGTTTAATAGTTGAATGTAAAACTATAAATTTAAATACATTTATTCACACAAAAAAAAATTATCCATCATCCACATTAACTGGTTTTCCTTTATACCGAATTATTTTAAAAACATCGTCGTACATGTGTTTATATTCTTGCACGCTCCTTTTACATGAATTTCATCGACGCAAAGGATACTGTTAATGAAAACTTCAGCTATTGTTAGCTTTTTCTTTACGGAGACAAATGTAACAAGTGAAAAATGTTGCCATACTTACAAGCGACCCAGAATGGAAAAGTGGGTAGCAAGAATTTTCAAAAGGTGATCCCTTTTGTGGGGATTCTTTTGTATTGTTAGCGTCTTAAAAGACGATCTGCAGTGGCTTAAAACTTATTTAAAATTAAGAATTTTAAAATATTTGCCATGTTTTATTTTTTTGTACTAATGGAAGTTGTGAGTATTATTGAAAAAAGATATTTTAAAGTCGGATAATAATTTTTAAATGTAAGGTTTAGTATATTTATTGGTTAAAGTACATTTTAAGTATTCTAAACTTACAATAATAACATTCGATGTAAATAAATATGATACAATTTAAACGTAGATTTGATCGTCCATAAAAACAAAATTTATCGTTTTGTATAAAATTAGAAGGTTTTAAAAATATTTTTTATCTAAAATATTTTACTCTTCAGAAATTTTGTTTGTGTAAAAATCACTGTTAAATTAATACGTGTAGTTAATATAACAGACAATAAATAACATAAAAATAGCTTAAACTACCGAAAATTTGTTATATGAATATTTTTGTTACTAAAAATTTAGTTAAATTGGTAATTTTATTTAATAAAAAAAATGATTTATTATAATATTACCAAAACTTTAATTTAGCGGCGCCAAATGCTTTAAGAAGAAAAATTATCACTAGTACTAATAACAACCGACTGAATACTACACTTAAACAAGGTGTTGTTATTTTTGAAATTTTGCATATATATACTCGTAGATATAATTTAAAATCATTATAAAATTATTGATAAATAGAAAGCGCTACTCATAACTGGTCGCTTCTCAGTCACACAAATTGACCATAGAAATATTTACAAACGATAGTTTCTTAGTGCAGATAAAATTTGTGATGTCATACAGAGAATAACAATAAGTTTCCTCTTATCAGGAAGATAAAAAAAATGCATATCATTGCACAGGTATCAAGTTTTTTTTATACAAGCTTCTGTCTATTTATAAAATCATCAATAATATTGAAATATAATATCAAAGTATTTTTGAATTTAGGGAATATTTACAAAGTTATTTTTTTAGGTATCTTTGTATATTACTGTGTTAATTGTTAATTAAATTTGAAATTTATTATTTTTTTACTTCCCCTGCTTTATGATACAGTCTATTGGATCAATAGGTTTCCGGGAAAAGGTAATTCCTAGTTATTAAGCCACAACAAAAGGGTATGGAAAATTCTTAGAAAATTTTACATGAACCGCTTAGAACGTTCATACGGCTTTTAAATAGATAATATTCATATAGAACGATGACGTTGAAAAGCCGCTTTATTACATGTGATGATTTTCTAAGTAAATATATAAGTACAAACTCTCATACCGAAATCTGAAGAACACAAGACCGTAAATAAAAAAAATTAGTTATAAGAGAAATTTAAAACTTATTTTCATAAAATATATTTCTAAAAATATTATCGTATTTATCTGTTATGATTATATAGAGAGCAATTGCTGAAATTTAATCAATATGTGTCTTTCAATAAAATCAAAAAGTTTTCAATCTTTATACATTCGTACTCTAATGTTGTTGCTGATATAGCGCTATGATTTATTCAAGTTGATGACACTCTGTTTATTTATCTTTTGGGATTATCTGTCTCTCCCTCTCTATTTATCATTAAAATACAATCTTTTTACGATTTTTTATGATGTTATTTATCCATCTTCTCTCAAAGTATCTATTGGAGTTTCTTCAAATAGTTTTTTGAAAGTTTTAAATGCATAGTATTTAATAATGTAACTCGTCTACATGTATCTATTTGTCCTCAATAAATTGATTTCATTACTAAAAAAATACCAATTAAAGATAACAATGTATATTCTGTTATACATTTTTTAATTTAGAAATTCTCATTATATGAAATTTAAAAAAACAGTTATTAAACATAATGCCACAACATGTATTTTATAAATGTGACCAGTTTAGTCTATTAAGAAATTTTAATATGGTCAACAAAATCTATTCCAATTCTTTAAATAATATATTATATTAATGTATGAACTAAATATTAATTAAATTTTCAAAAAAAAAATCTTTATATAAAAATATTATTCACTACCCTAGAACTGAACTAAATTAAGTCACATATCCCAAATTTCTCAGTAGATTAATTTGTATTAAAAAATTTAACTAATTTTTAATTCCAAAATCAAAATTCACTTAATATTCTTTAAAAAACGATATATAAGGAAATATTTGATATGAAAATACTGTATACGATGGTATGGAAGAAGGAAATTCACGAAGTTTAATAAAAAAGTGAATTTCAAAAATTTTGGAGTTAATCAAGTTTGGTTCTAGAATGCTGTATTATATTTGCTTAAAACAGTATTGAGAATAAAGAAAAAAGTACGTAAATTTCGTCAAAGTTTTACGTCGTTTAAGATTTAATGGCACATAAGAGACACAGTTTAATAATAAAAAAAAATCTACTTGCATTGGACTATATATTTGGTTAATTTTTTTATTCACAATAATCTAGTTTAGATAACATGCTACTGTTTATTTAATTTTGTATGCCATAAATGTGCATCAAATTGTGATGAGCATATCAAATAATATTGAATGTTCAATAAATACATTGCAATTACTTCTAAAAAGAGAGATTGGTGTATTTCATTTCAGTAGTAATTACCGTAAAATTAAATTTTAAACACTATCAAATTAATTATTAAGCTGATGAATCAAAGTAGAGAAGAAGAAGAACTAAAAATATTATATATTTAAATTGAATGTTATTTTATATGGAATATCAAATAATATTTTTAAATTGCATACAAATAATTAGCTGATTTTATTTCAAACTATTATTTTTCTAAACAAAAAAGAGGTCAAGCTCAAAGTCTGGATCTGTATTTTTAACTTATATTTATAAAAAAAAATAATAAAAATAAATCAAAATACGATTCATTAAGAATATACATTCTGTCTACATAATTATAAATCTGTGCCTGGGATGAAAACTAAACTATGTCAAAAATGGCACTTTGTCAATATGTATGTCACTATTGTCATTTTCGTGTTCTTTTCCTCAAATAATATATAACATAGTGTAATACTTCTTTCAGTATATTATTTTCTATAATAATATAGTTACTACATTATGGATATAAAAATGTTTATTATCAAAGTATCATAGTTTTACTTACTAATAATAAGTTAAAGAGTGTTTTATTGTGATTCTTTGAATTTATAAACAATTATGTTTTGGATTAATATTGGTCATTTATAAAAAACATTTAAAAAAAATGATTGAACATTCATTTCATATATCTGTAAGTCAAACTAAATTGTGTCAAAAATGGTACATTTTCACTATGGCCGTTTAATATTGATTTGATGTCGCTTCCCTCAGAATATATATAATATAGTGTAATATTATTTTAATTATATTCTTCTCTTATATGATAAAACATAATTGAGTACTACATTATGTATCTAAATTTTGCCAAATATTAACATAGTGTAGTTTGCCTCCCAGGTACAGAAATATGGGTGATAACGTGACCGTGAATTATATTTATAATAACAATTATAATTATATTTCTATATAGGTGTGATGTAGACTGCCACGGAGATTTTTTTTCTTTGTTATATACAGTGAGTAGTTTATTTTATTCAGTGTGAAATATAATATGCTATAGATTTTTGATTTTACTGCGTGAAAAATATTTAAAAATATGATCTCAATATAAAAGTTTACATGGTTTTGGTATAAACCTGATTTATTTGTAAGGCGAATTGCGGATTACAATAATTATTATGATTTTGAATTCAATTAACGCGCTATGCCGTGCATTGAAAAGCGTCAAGTGATATCACGCATAATAAATACATTACGATGATGAATTCTGGTGTATCACGCACTGGCATTTCATATAAATTAAACAGTTCAAATCGTGCTGTGTATATGCCTAAATATTTGTTACAAAATGGTTTAGAGTAAAATATAATATAAGCACGTTTAAATATTCGATGATTTTAATTTTGAAAACAAAATGTTCACGTTTGGTTTTATGTGTATTGAAGAAACAGATGAAAAAATAGTTATTTAGAAAATAAAATATATAGTTAGGCTAGTAAGCATAAGAAGTACTTAAGTTATTCTTTTTTAATAATTTCTACTCCAACATAATTCATATCGACCTTTTTTAGGCAAAAAGGCTTAATTCTTAGATTTTCGATAAATGCTTTTATTTGAGAATCACAATGTACACAATTAAATACACGTTCTGTCAAAAGGAATTTAAGTTTAAAGCTTTTGATTTTGAAAAAAAAGCAACCTACTAAATTTGTGTGGAAAGAAAAAAGGCATTAATCTTCAATTTTAATTGATTTATTTTTTAAATTATCAAATCAGGAAAATAAAAAACCAATTTATTGGTCATCATGCATTTCAAGTTTGTGAATTAAAAGACTACTTTAAAGATTAAAAGTCCTTAAAAATGTTTTTGTGCCTCCTGTAAAAAATGTTTTTGAGGATTAATCTCCTTTGCTTAAACACGGCCGATATGGATCTCTACAATAGTGCATACGTCTAGCAAGTGAGGATCACGGGTCCAAGACACATGCTGATTGCAAAAAAAATCTAATGTTTATTCATTTGTATTGTAGCCAGGACAAGAATGCGAAACGGTTGAGGTAATAATTAACAATTCACTCATAAAAAAAATTGTCAAAACACGTTTCAAATTCTGGAGATCCATGGTTTGTTTTGGAGCGGATATGGTTAAAAAAAAAAAGTTATATTTATAACGATTGAAGTAAACCATTTTATCAGCTTGTTTAAGAAACTAAAAGTATAAAATTGGAAACAATTCAAAGTAGATGACTATAAAGATATACTGTATAATAAGGTTTTTTTCTATATATATTAATAATAACTGTATTTTTAAGTAATTATAGGTGATATGAAATACATTTTAGAGTTTGTCATATTATGTTTGGATGTCGGACGTGTCATTTATTTATGAAGATATTACGCTTGAAACCGCTGTCAATCTATGTGACCGCTCAAAAATTACATTTTTATTACCGCAACCGTAGTTCGGTTGACTTGATTTGGTAGTATTTTTTGACCTTTATTGGACACTTTCCGGAAAGATACGAGTATGATATTTTACTGGCAACACTGATACTGATAGCTAAAATAAAATCATACAATATTTTTAAATAACAAACTTGTAAAATAAATGTTGTTTTGCTATTTATTTTTTTTCGAAGAAAAAAGCATTCTAATATATATATATATATGTATTGTGTTTATAGGATACCCTTCAAAATAATCATATCTGTTTATATCTGATTCTCTATTTACGCGTAGATACATTTCAGATACTATTGTGTAAAGTAGTGGTTAAAAACGTTTTAAGAGACTGGAGACTTGGTAAACTATTTTAGTTTTATAAGTTTTATATAGTTATTTAAATAAAATATAGCAATTTCATATCTGTTAGCATAATTATATCAAATAAACGAATTATCTACTTTAATATTATTCATAAATTTGTGCTACTTTTTGAAATATACATATTTCAAGTTTTATATAACTCTTAAGTGGTACTTATATAGGCTGTCACTGGCAAGAGGGTGCAGACTGCCAGTATAAAGACTGTAAAAAGCATATACTGTCTATATTAAAATTTGAGATACGTTCTACTATTTAAAATCAACTCGCCGTGTCATGGAAAAACGAAATATCCTTTTCAATTGTTTAATATTATTTTTAAGTAAAGAATAAAAGTGAAATATACTTATAATTTTTATAGTTTCTAATTAAATGTATTATAATAAGTTTTAATGTAGTTTTGGTATCTAATTATATCATCAAATTATATGTAGAATTGGCAAAAAATCACTTTTATTGGTATTTTTTCGTATAGAAATATTTCTAAAAGTTATAAGAAAAATACTAACGCCATTTGCAATCAAACTATTTCATTAGTTATCATTGGGAATTTAGTTATCTTTCACTACGATTTCTTTTTCATTAATTCTTTGCATGCTTAAATTATTAAAAAAATGTACTCTATAAATTTGCTTTAACATTGGAATTAAATTCATTTGTATTACAATGTATGCTACCTTAAATAAAATGGAATTGCTTACATTAAATTTATTTAGATAATTATTGTTTTTTTGTATAACCATATTAAAGCAAAAATCCATATATTTTCTTAAACCATGTTACTCTTTTTTTTCTTCTTAAATCATGTCATGCCCCTTAGCTGGAGCATATGAACACCACATGTTGCCTCCATGAGTCCTTGTTATTAACCAATCTTCTTGTATCCTTCCATGTCATACTAGGGTCGGTAAACTCCGCTGACTACACCTGTATATGGTATTCAGCAGTCTCTTGGGATGACAAAATACGGTTGGCTTAAAGAAAAGACGTGCCTGGTTAAGATACAATTCATACATTTTCAGCACATGACCAAGACAATTTCAATGCCTCATTTTCATTTTAGTTATAATAAAAGGCTGCATAGTATATTCCCTTATCACCTCATTTTGCTTATAGTCATACCACCGCACTCCCAAAGTTCATCGCAAACATTTGTTTTCGATGCTTATTTAGTGAGTGGTTATTATGAGACTTTGTAAGTTGCTATAATTTGCTACCATATAGCAACACTGTATGTAACAATGCAGGCGTTTGAAGGATGGCATTCGGTTTTAACCAAGTACAGCCGTAAGTCCCAGACATTTTGCATGGACTTGAAGGTCGTTCCAGCAGCCTCACTATCCAAATGAGAATCCGGATAGCGAGTTCTCTTTGCAAAGTGCCATTTCCTTTGATCCCAAGAAGCTTTCGCTTATTACAATAAAGTCTTTATTGTGAGTATTTGATTGTATTTGTTGTAGGTGTATGCAACACTATTTATTGTTGTATAATACTTATTTGAAGCATAAATAAAATATACGATTATTTATTGCTTAGTGTTTCACGTACACATATGTCTATATTTCGTCAAAGTAAATTCAAAGAAATATGGCATAATCTCTTTTTATGTGTGACGTTTTATTTTAAATATGTTTTTGTTACTGATTTATGAAAACAATACTACAAGAGTTTATGGTGACAATTCAGTTGTGTTTGGTGATGATGAAAATTTCTCACAAGTTAAACATTGGCGAATACATAATAATACATATCCATTCCATTGATATACACGTATGGTAAAACATTGTTAGTTTAGGACTCGTTTTCAACATGGGATCCATAAATAAATGTGCGCACATATATGCTGCTGACA
>JAPMAE010000923.1:0-13308 GCA_036584705.1 Rhyacophila sp. 25_7 | reverse complement strand
GATCTTCTTACATTGGAGAGATATCGGTATGCCTTTGAGTCTGTGGCACTGTACGTGTGTTTTTATTCCCACTGGAGTGTTATTTTTTGCTCGTGATATCAGTTCACTCCAATTACCGTTGGTGAAATTGTATAAATACGCAAATATTACATGTGACATTCGCAGAAACTCTTATATATGTATATACGAGTATATGTAAGATTTAGAAAGAATGTTACACCTATAGAACATATAACACGATATTATTTTCATTATAAATATTATTTTTATAGCGTTTATATTATATTTATTATTTTTTTATACAAATCACATTAATTTTCTTTATATAGACTTAAGTCAAATCTTTTATTTTTTTGAATATTTAAGGTAGTGGTTTCCATCATTCATACTACTACGCCTCCATAAAAAAAATATTTTTGCATGCCTTTCTACCTTTTATTTTTTAATAGATGTAATAACATTTAAAAAAATAAAATCTTTATCACAAAAATTTGGCACATTCGCTGGCAAAAAAAAAAGTTCGCGCTTCTCAGGTTGGAAACCGCAGACATATTGATTTTTTATATGAGGCTTGGATTTGATTAGACTCACGATCATCTGACAAATTTGTGCAAAAAGTACTTGTAAATCCTATTCACATTTATTTTATATATTGAAAATACCATTTTTAGACTAATCAGAATGGTTATTTTTTATTTAAAAAAATAATAAATGGTTATTATTGACAAATCTGTATTACCTGAAGATTACATTGAAATATTGTGTATGACTGTATCCACTACGGATGATACGGATTTTTTAAGTTGTCAAAATTGCTCACAAAATTATTGACTACTAATAAGCCATTGTCAATGGTTAGCTCAATTATTATGATCCAAAAGTACACCTAAACATTGTACTGGTTTTTTTCTCGCTATGAAATTCGAGCTTTGCTATCTACTGATCTATTGAAGTTATTCTATTACGGGTCATCCATAAGCCACGTAACGTTATTTCTTACATTTTTTAACCCTATTCCCCTCAATGTATCCATCATGTAGACAATTAACTTGAATCTCACCTTTCCTCTTCTTAAATGTTACATAACTTTCCGCATTATATAGGAATGCAATTTATGAGATTTTAAATATCCTTTTTTAAATCGATTTTAAGTCCTCCCTTTGTAATGCCATGTAGACGTTGGTTGTCATCTCTTTCTCCTCTTTAAAAGCGTTATGTGGTTTATGGACAATCCCTTGTGAATTATAATTTATTTTTTATATTAAGTCACGAATAAGTATAATTTTAGGTAAATGATCTGCTTATTTTAAGTTTACTAAATGTTTAGTTTTTATTTATGAATAAAACATTTAATATATTTTAAATACATATTGTAAATTAATATATTTTTTTATAATAACAATCAAAATATTTGTGTTTGAAACAAAAAAATATTATTTTTTGTTTCCTTAGATACTCAACTTAAACATACATAGCAAAAGACCGTATCCTGGTTTATTGATTCAAGAAAAGAAACTCGACACCAATAGGAAATAGATTTGAAAGGTTTTTGATGTCGCTAGCAGAATAGCGATCTTATATAATTCCTTTAGTTTTTACCACCTTTATTGGCTGTGAATAACAAAGAATGAGGTACTACTTAGGTATAGTAGGTAAAATGGTATTTTTTTACAAACAGGTGTGTACTACTTTTCTGAATACGCTATTTTCTATATACTAAACACGTGAAAACTCTATTTAAAATTCATTTTATAAAAAAAACATACGAAATTTTTATAAAAAAAAAATAATAATATTAGAAACCGCTCAGGAATATTTTAATATCTTTCTAATGAAATTTTTTTATGATAAATTATTTTAATATTTTCATTCGAATTTTCTAAGTAGTTATTAAAATATGAAACTTCCTATGATAACTTAATAAACAAAACATACATAACGTACCTTGTAACACACACACACATAAACAAATGTATATATGTAGAATATATAAATATATATTTGGTATCGTAAAGTTTTACAGAATATATTACAAGTAATATTTTTCTTAAGAGTTTTTTGCCAATTATAAATAGTTCTTTATTATTGTCTGTTGTCAGTTGTTTTATTATATATATAAACATTTATAATCATATTAATCTAAATACATACTCAAAATCAATATTAATATTATAGCTTGTTATTTTGCTTTTTAGTTATGATTAGAAGAAATCAAAGACGATTTCTTGTTTTATAAAAATACAGATTATTAAAAAAATATATTCAATTATATAATATTATTATTTAATATTCAATACCTATCATTATTACTATTACAATGACAAAATCAAGTCGTTAAGAAAATCTCTGGAATAAAAAATGCCAATTTATCAGTTATTATTGATTTCGGACAGTAGTTGGCAACCTTTTATCATTCACGGTACACTAATATTCTTTCAAAAATTCAACAGCTTACCACAAATAAAAATATTATAAAATATTAAAAAAGTGTTTTATCTTTAACTATTTATTGAAATCAAGTAAAATCAAGCTCAAAAAATATACATACTTCATATAAATATTTGCTTCCGTTCAATTTTGAGCCATTACAAAAACGTAAATATTTTCTATCCTATTACCAGGTTCGGTCCTATTGCAATTTCTTGATAGTTTTAGCATTGGCATCCTCAAACTTTATTCTGTATATTTAAATCGTTTTAATATCACACACAAATAAATTTCATCATGATTGTAGAATGGGTTCAACTGCTATCAGTGATTGCTGACTAGAGCCATTCACTTGAGTATGCGATTACATTCAGAGTCCTCAAGTTTTTTCCCCAATATTCACCAATGTACTTTCACCGCTGATTGACAATACAAAATAGTGAATTATATAACGATGAATATTGAAATTTAAATTTTATTTGCGCCAATATATATTTAGAATGTTTTTTTCTTTCTCACCATTGAGTACCTAATATCGTTTCATGGCGCATCAGTACGCATGGGAACAACAATTGCAAATCAGTGATATATAATTTATAAATATATTTAAGTGTAAAATTATATATATGTATATTGTTTAAATGGTTTTTAAAATAACATAACAAAGAAGCAAAAAATCTTAAGTTTTTTCTAAAGTTAATATTTATGAACCGAACAGAATAAAATAAATAAAGTATACCTTTACTCTCTTAAAACTAAAATAATATTATGTCTAGCATAGTAATTACTTATGTTTTGTTTGGCTTTTTAAAATGAAAAGTGTTGAATTCTGATGAAATTATTAATAGATTGGTATTTTTTTGCTGTTTTGCTCTAAATAGATTTTTTTTCACACTTAGCAAAGGTCTTTGTAGTTAAATTTATATATCTTAATTGAACGACTTCATCCCACACTTAAAACTAACTTTTATCTACCTATTTTTTTTTCACTGCGAAAATATTCAAAATAATTTAATATCATTCCTTACTTTTCAAAAATATTTCTTTATTGTATGAATACTTGTTAATAGTATCAACTTACATATAATAACGAAAGCATTATATTATTATACTGCTTTTGGTTGAATATGTTGATAACTTATTACTTGAAAGAAAAATCTGCTTCCATAAATAAAATTCACTCATTATGTAAATTTATTCATTCTCTCGTGGGGTATGGTTTTTACATAGAAGTAAAGAAACCTATTAAAATCACATCAATCAAACAGTGCATACTTGACGTATAGTAGAATCGTTAAATTTTACTTGTAATATATGTCAACATTCTTAGATAAGCTTGATGAATAGATGAAGAAACGTGAATAAAACTAAATATATGAGTTATACTAAAATTTTCAATATGATTTGATTTTCAGATTATAGACACATCTCTAACAAGGTATAAAACGTATACATTATTAACTTTTTAATGATAAAATATTGAAATATTTTTCTTAAATATATTTAATTATACCTATCGTTTAGTTTTCTAATTGAATTCCTTGCCAAAACTTGTCTGTTTAACGAAATATTTTTTTTAATACATAAAAAATGTAATCAATATTTGATGAAATCAATAATTTATTGAAAAAAGATGGTATGGTAACATAAATAATGAGATATATTAGTATGCTTGAAAGCTGGATACTGAACAGGTTAAAAATATTCCATGTATTGTAATTATTTTCGTTAGAGCAAAATTCAGTATTATGTACTCGTATTTCAAATAAAAAACACAATCAACAAATACTTAGATAAGATTGTTACTAAAGCAAACACTATCAAGGTATATTATATAGATTATATAATTGTTGTATTAAATTTTATAGGAAATAAAACACTTTTAATCAAAATATATTAACATTTTCTTTATATTATTATAATCGAGGCTGGTTTATTTGTTTATGTGTTTTAGCGTATTAAGATTTTTTTAAAAATAAAACATTCATAGTTACATTTTAAAAACAGTCCATTGCTAGTTTCATCGTATGTAGTATGTGCACTTAAAATGATTTATTTTTTACCGATATCAGTTTACTTATTTAACATGACAATATCGAAATTTAAGCTTAAGGTATTTTTTCAGCGTATTAGTAATTCAAAATTCGAACATTAATGGCAGCCATAAAACTTTTACGCCGTCAATGTTTCCTTTTAGAGTAGATTATAAATCGTGGCACAACATAAGGTGGTGTATAAACTATTTTTTGCCTAATTTTTTCGTTTGCGTAGCGGCCCAGAACCGTATACCTGATTTATTATTCATGTTTTGAAAAGTGTTACTGCGGAAATCCCGTGTATTTCTTTGCGCCAAGCTTTTTACATAGCCGGCTCGTTTCATGAAGTGATAGCATAACGACGCTGCAGCCTTTAATAATGTAAACGGAATCAAACAGATATTTCTTTTCTAAAAGAACTCTTCTCCTAAAAAGAAAACAACCGTTTTCGTCTATTAATACCGAAAAAAATTAAATTCTACCTCTAATTTAAATCATTTTACATTAAAATTTGTAACAGTTAAACATTTATGAAATAATTGCTGTTGCTGATATGATATTTTGATCTATTTAAGTAATAGTCAAATACACAAACCACCATTCAGACGTTCCTGTTTCTAGTATTTTTTCCAGTTATTTGTTTTCAATTTTTCTGTCTCATTTGTGATCATTTGCTAATATGTTTGTGAGTAGAATAGAGACCAAGTGTCTACTGAATTTTATTCAAAGTTATATATCTACCATATTGTACAAAGTGATCTACTAACTCAATTCCTTCTTCGCTATCAAGACAATATCTATGTTATGGGAATATTGAGCAAAAAATACATATTTCAAATTATTAGTATTCCTTTATCGGGCTGTTTTAAAAAATTCTTGTAATTTCAATAATACGTTCATAAACAATACTTTAAATTATCTATTTGAGATTTTTCTTGTCTTCCTTGCGGGCTTGAAAGTTTACTTATTTATAGAAACTTTTTATCGAGTAACTGCATAGTCTCCTACCATAAAAATTTTCAAAATTAAACGAGGTATAATTATTTGAAAGCTTATTTTCTTTTACACATATCCGCTCTAAAAAGAAGCATATGGATCTCCACAATATAATTTTTTTAACAGTTATTTTTTACAAATTGTAATATATTTATTTTTTAACCACATCTGAGTAATACTTGTCAATTATTAGCTCAACCATTTCGGGTTCGTGTCCTGGCTACAATAAAAATGATTAAACATTTGTAAAATTTGCGACCAGCACGAGTCTGAAAGCTCACATTATAAATTGTTATTGAATATCAAAAATGATTATTGTAAAAAATTATCGTTTCCATATACTTATGAAAATCTTTGTATTTAAAATAAAACGCCCCAAAACCTTTATAGCAATGAAGGGATTATGTTTCTCGTTGAAAATTTATTATTTAATTATAGCAAAACAAAATAGAAAACAGAAAATTGTATAAATATTACTTTGTCGTGAAAGATTTACATATTTTATGATGCTTTAATATGTATATTTTATTTTTAATGGCTTCCTACTTGGAGATTTTATTAGTATAAATGTTTATATTCAAATATATGTAAAAATTATATAATACGAATATTTGAACAATTTTTTTTTATTAATTTTTAAAAAAATAATCAGTTAAATGACTTAATATTGTATGACACGTTTGAAGAAATACGATGAAATTTTCATTGGTATTAATACACACTCGTATAACATATAAATAATTTCTGAATTCCTTTCATGCTCGGCAGAATCGTACGATGATATTGAATACAACTTATATTTGGATAAGACGCCTTGAGTGGAACTAATATACATTTATTTGGTTGCGTATAAGAAAATACTCCAGCAATAAATATTTCTATCTCCCGAGGAGCTGTCATATCTTCGCTTTATTGTGCGGAAATACTTCGCTCCATTTCATTCGCTGACCTTTTTGGCTATTTTTTCTTCCGATTCATAAAAAAACAACAAATAACTGATGATAAAAAGTAGCACAGCACCTTAATAATATAAATAATATAGTGAGATTGGATACGGGAGTCCAAAAATATTTATTCAAGTCGCTTGTAAGAGTACACATGAAAATATTATATTTTTTAGGACGAACTATTTGTCAATATTGTATTTCTTGATAGTTATAAATATTATATTTTTAATTATATGTTTGAATACAAAGGTATTTATAAAAAAATAAACATATAATTACATCGGAAGAAAATATTATTTTAAAAAAAATAACAGATTGAAAATATAAAAATACATATCGTCTACATTTTCAGTGCAAAAAATGTTAAATTTATTTAACCGTTTTCACACATTTATAAATTTATTTTTTTGTAAATCATTGATAAAATTCCATTACTTAGAATGAATAACACAATTTATATATAATATATATATAGATATTTGTACAAAATATAATTATAATAATAAAAACACTTCCAATTGACGACAAGTTTATTAGGTTTACATTAATTGTCATAAATACCGTATTTTAAACTAATTTGCTTTAAAAAAATATAAAAAACTTGCAAGTTTTCAAAACAGTTTATGACGTTAATATTTTTGTTGTGTTTAATAGTCTACGGTGTTATAGTATTATTATATTATTTTTATTAATCATATCCGACTCAAAGCTGAGCATAAAAATTTCCACAATTGTGGTAGTTTATAGTACTAATATGCAATGAGATGTGTTTTTTATTATATGATATGTAAATTAATCAAGTACTTGAAATTGAGAAACGTATCAGACAAAGCATTGTACGTGGTTTTTATTCAACGAACTGCAAAGTATTACAAAGAATTTTATCAATTATTTGGTAATTTATTAAAGAGCTGTTTAAGTTTTTGCTAACAGAGAATTTTCCTATAATATTCCACGTATACATGTCATGAATATATTATTTGTAATATAAATTTGAAGCAATCAAATTCTTTTAAAGAATGTATTTCTTGTAGATTTATTCAAAATATGATCAAGTATAATAAACTAATAAACACAGCGTAATAAAGTAGTTTTTGTTCATACCTATTTTATGCAAGACCAGAATTTATGATACTTTGATAGTGTTTTTATGAAAGATTTAGTTTTGAGAATTCGAAAAAAATACCGTTACGTCGTTTTCGATCCAGTTTTAAGACACATAAAATAAAAATCTATAGATAATTCGATTTAATAGTAAAAAACCCTACACATTATTGTATTTTATAAATTAAATTAACGTAGAATTATTTTTTTTATGGCGAAAGTAATGTTTGCGCTAAAGATTTACTTTTTGAAAACTTTTTATAGAATGATATATTTATAACACCTTTATTTTTGGCGTAATTAATTTATATTGGTTGCTTCTTTTATGCTAATATACGGCAGAACTTTCATAATTTCCTGTATGAAAAAGCACTTATAATCGTAAGACGTCGAGGCACAGTTTTTATTATTGAAGCCATAAATTTGAAGTGATAAATTTCTTAGATACTTACAGGTTGTTCCATTAGAATGATAATTATTCGTATTTTAAAATTAATTATTATTATCTTATAATTGTATCAAACGTTTATTAAAACTCAATGATTTTGGCGATTTAAGGATGAAATCTAGAGCCCACGTAAATGACTTGCAGTTGCATTGAACCCAACGAAATACTCAATTGTACTTTAATTATTAAAAAACATATGTTTTCTCAGTTATTTAGATATCCAATTAGTTAATAGAATACTTAGGCCAGAAAAAGATAAATAAGGTTTCGTATCTATACTAACACTGAGATTCTCGATCAATGTATCGCTGAAGTAACTATTATTTTTAGGCCAAAAAGATTCGGAAGGATAGCTCAAGGTCTTTAAAGAAACTCCGATTAGCCACAGCCTTTCATGTCTCCCAGAAAAATATGAGTGGATAACGACAAGAAAAATCCTCGAATATTAAGCGTGGATGACTAGAAGCAGGGAGCAATAATGTCCGGAAAAAGTTTTCCAGTCAGCCATAGACCTAAATAAATCGTAGCACTATATTATAATATTAAACTGTATAGTTCAATGCGTCAATTATTTTTAAGTATGATATAATAAAGCAGAAGAAAGTTTAAGTATAAAAGAAAATTCTTTGTTTAGTTTAATAATAAAACACAAATATTTTTAACAATTGTAATAAAAGGCCCAAATATATTCGTATATGTATATTAATATTATTAAACGAACCATCTATTTTGAGTGCAAATCTTACATATCTTTTTACTGATAAATGGACAGTTGTTGATAACAAAATAATGATGTAATTATGCCATTTGTGTCAAATTATTTGTAAACACTCAAATATACCTGACAAAAGAAAATTGTGTGAAACCAATTTTACAAACACAAACACAATTAGTAAAATATAATTGTTCCATAGAAACTACTGACAGTATTAGAAGTCACTGTCCAAATCCATATCATGACTTCTAATCCCTATATTATACTCACACTACACGTTGTTCACTTAACAAGTATTGCTTCAGCGATGACATTGATAGACGGGAAAGCCAGGAAGAAAATCCACTAGCCAAATAACATGTATTAGCAGGTACAATCCGATTTTGAATTCAATACGATTATGTATAATTCACTTCATACTAGATATGTAATTACGAGTTCTATAAATTTTGTGCGACATACTCGCAATAATTGAACATTAATCAACAATATAAGCATTAAAATTTGACTAATTATACGCGTATAAAATAAATAAATTTTAGCTTCTATTTACAAATATGTTGAAAAAAGATATTTTTTAAAATTAAATAATATTCTTCATAATTAAGTTAGACGTACATTTTAAAAAACATTTTTTTCCTTAAGAAGTATATAAAAATCCTTAGATGGGAAGAAGTATGTTATCTATAAATGCAGTTTTTATATATTTTTCCATAAGTATGTAGTGTTTAATTCCATTAAAAACTATTTTTTTAGAGTGGAATATTTTAAAGTAATTTTTTTCTTTATCTGTTATATTCAATTTCAATTTATCATTATTTTCAATCGTTTGTGTAATTAAGCTCTTGTTGTTTTTTTTTTATAAATATGTTGCCCTCGTGGGTGAGTAGATTGTGCATCCGACCGAGCCGAATGTCTAGGATTCGAATCTCATAGCTGGAAAAAAATGAACACGTTTTTTCATGTGAATTTGAAACCAGGACATAGACCAAATTGGTTAAGCTGATAACTAACACTTATTACTCGTACAAACATAAGAATCTATCAAAAACAATGTTGAGACTGTGAAGATCCGTATGCTTCGTTTCGGAGCAGATATGGTTAAAAGAAGAAAAAAATATATATATATATATTTACGGTCTAACATAATTTGTACATTTACAATAAACCGAGATTTTCTTTGGTGAGAAATGCTTTTGATATTCATCGTCAAAAATGTTTTTTAATGAACATATCGTCTTCTAGTTTAGCTTACAAAAAGCTAATTATCTCGTGTAATAAAACCAAAATCATAGATACGCCGTAGGCTCTGATGATTATAGAACGCCGTACATAAACCGCACAGCCAAGTGGCGACGCCGACTACGCTAAACCAGGCGTCGCTTCAGCCCCAGTACGGCTCATGCAATATTCAACGAAGCTCTCACCAGTTGTTCGTCCGGTGGGTGAATGCGGTCACTCATACTACTTCCGGGTGCAGAATAATAATAACTGGGGGTTGGTGGCTTTGATTTTTGAGGTCACAAATCTAGTGTTATTATTTACTATAATAAAAATATTCAATTAAATACGAGCAATACATTAATAGAGACTTTCCATTTAAATTACAAACATTATTAAACAACTTTTTTTTTCTATTTGTATTATCGTATATACAATTTAAATTATTAACTATGGCCTTACATTCAGGTCCATGGCTGGCTACACAATCTCTCTCCCGACCTCTTTGATTCTAGCTCTCTCTCTCTCTCCAATCATTCACGTTCAAAATTTTCACAGTTACATTATCAATCTATCTTATTCTAGCATGACTAACGAACCAAGTGCTTTCTTGAATTACTTCAAACACTTTCTTTAGAGTTCTAGATCCATCAAATCTTACAATATAAGACTTCCTGTCCTATAAATATGCACACTAAAAAAATAAATTGCTAGTGGAACTCAGCAATAGTACGGATACGAAATCGTTGATTTTCTTCAACTGGTTCAAGTATTCTTCGGAGTAATTTATTTTCAAATATGGCCTTTTTCCGTTTCTTCTTCAAGCTATGAGTTCACATTCATATAGAACTATAGATTTTATGTTCACATTAGAAGATCGGAATTTTATTTTCTTCGATAAGATTTTAAATTTGAATAGACTCTTCAGCTTAAAGAACGCGGTGTTTCCGTTTTTTAGTCTAATTGCAAGCTCCAGAGTCAATACATTTCTTTTCGGAGATGTTGGTTTTCAAGTTTTTAAGCAGTGAAATCTTTACAAATGTGGATTTTCCCATGTATCAACATGTATCTTTTGAGCCAGTTTTCTCGACATTCTTAAGGACTTGATCATCTCAATATTCACTCGTATTCACACAAAAAAAGGTATTAATATCAACAAGAAAAATTACATGATGATAAAAAGGCTTATATAAGGCTGATGAATAATAAATAACATATTATATACAAATCATAAATTATAATCACTATGAATTCACAAATACAATTTAAAATAATAATAATTTGCATTGTTTATAATTTTAACACTTCAATTGTAATATCTATATTTACAGCAATAAAAAAACCATAACTTGATTGTAAGTTCTGCTTAAACACATGTAAACAGTGGATAATATTTTCAATATACTTATCTTTACATTTTGCTGAAAATACACGTACGTGTGTTTACAATATTATTTTGTTTGAAATTTGATGTTTTTCTATTAGTAAAAACATTAAAAATATCAAAAATTACATTATTATATTAATAATATACTTCAAATATACATGAAGCTAAGTTGTTTTTGCTTGTTGTTAAATTAAATTGTTGTGGTATGAAATAATTCAAAAAAGTATAATCCATAAGTTAAATATCATGTAAGTGATCAAAATTACAAACAATTTTTATATTTGGATATCAAGAATTCCAAATATATTTTTGATATCTTCTATCCATTTTTTTTTTGAAAATGTGCAATATAATATGCTTTTTTAAATGTTTATAAAATAAATTAGCAAAATACTGTATATTTTGTTTTATCAAATAATGAATTTTTGTCGTGTAAATATGAGTATATATATGTTTTCGAATTAAGTCTTTGATTTTGATTTGTACGAAATGTAAATAAAATCTATATTTTTTTTAAATTACGTAAAAATAAATCTTTGACCTTCATGGTTTAAAAATAAACTTAAATATAATTAATGAGTTTTTGAAAAACAAGCTATGCTTATACGAGTCAGGTTGGAAATTAAATGTAATAAACAGAGAGACAAGAGAATACATCTTATGTAATAAGTAAACATATTTTATAGTACATACTACAAGTAACAAACTTTATATTTTTTTTAATTTATTTTATTGTTTTTAAAAATATTTTCGATATATTTGAATGCTGTGTGGTTTTAAGTATTTTAAAATAATTTAATATGAATTTAGTAAAAAAAAAACTTTGAATCAATTCTGCTAAAAAAAATTTGTTTTCGGAACATAAAAAAAACAATGCGAAATTCAAGTGTTAAAACTTATATATATTTGATGCATATCGGTATTTATGATAATTAAAGATAACCTTACATGTTTGAACCGCATAGTTTAGTTAAAAATCAAAAAATATACAGCCGCACTCATAAATATACGAACATATTTTAAAACTGAAAAAAGTTATATTTTTATCTTAGCAAAGAGATAGTATCTATTTTATTTAATTGCATGTCCTCTTCGAGATGAAGCTTACAATACCTTTATATGGAAAAGACAAAAGTGTTATGAAACACTTATATTTCAGGAGTAATAATTGTTAATTATTAGATCAATAATGTTGGTTCTATGCTGGCTATAAATACATATGAATGAACATTTGATTATTTTTAATTACCAGTACGGAAATTGAACCCGTGACACTTGGATTCCTAGTTAAATATGCTGTATACTGACTTATCCAGAGCAATAATATATTTTTAAATTAAATTTACGTATGTATATATTGATCAAGTAAAAGAAACATACTATATGATATTAAAACAAGTAATGTTGAATAACTCCCGCCAAATAAGACATAGATGTTCTCTAGACATAGTGGTTTTCCACATATTTTGCATATATACGGCGTTTACTCTCCATACAGTATCCCCTCAACATGGACGACAAGCGCTTTGTAAACGTCATACGGAGTGTAACAAGAAACTGTTATCCGATGCGCCATCTTTTAGTGATGTCAAAGGGACAGACACTCTTAGTCCGAGACGTATTATAACACGGATGCATTCATTGTATATACGGATAGCTGCCGAAGTGGTTTGTATGTGTTTTGATCTTTGATAATATTCATTTATTCAAATAAGAAAATGATCGAAATAGTAGTAAATTTTTATACTATTTACATATAGTATTATATCTTTACAAGAGAAAATACTTTTCCCATAGCAAAAAGTGTTGTTGGTATTTAATAATACACTAAAAATATGAAGATAATTAATATTTAAGATATTAGCAGACGAAAATATTTCTGTGTTTAATGGTAAAAGATATTAAAATAATAATTATGATAGATGCATATAAAAATATAAGAGTAAATATTGAATGTGGTGAGTATTCAATTAGTACTTGTAAATGAAATAAATGTATGAATTCGAATAGTATTTCTAAATTACATA